>PNEQ01002900.1:18188-71919 GCA_003012365.1 Medauroidea extradentata | reverse complement strand
ATTTTCGCGAAAAGTTCATGTCTCTAATTATAATTGTTGCATTCTCTGCTGACTGCTGCCGGTAGCCTCGTCGTTCAGGCGAGGCTCTTGTTATTAATAACAGAGCATTCGACCGAACATTTTTTTTGTAGAAAATGCATTTGACAGAGCAAGCTTTTGGTTGCGATTATAATATCTTATTCTCAGGTTGAAGTTTGGCAGAACACGGTACTCTATGTAAATGGCCCCGTGAATTATGTTTTTTTTTCCTGTTGCTTCGTTAGACGCTCGACTAGTTTGACCTAGCCTACGTAAGTTAACCTTAATTATTATTATTATTTTTCAGAAATTCGGAAATTTACGTAGAAAAATCAAAACTGTAGAGTCGTAGAAAATATTTTTTCAGTAAGCATGTATATGGTATGTGAAGCTTCGATCACGACGCAAGTGATTATACTAAAGGAACTCCCCTTTCTGACTAAATATTTGCTCAAAAATACGGCAAAACAATTTTCTAGGATTGCTCTTTTTTTCTACGTTAACTTTAACTCCATTCAAAACTGAAAACCCAGTTTCTGTGGTAGTTCACCTCCTGCATTCTTAGGTATTCTTTGCCTTGTAAGATATAGTTGGGATATACGTCTCGTCGAAAGCGAGGTCATTACAGACAGTAACACACAACTTGGTACAATGACGGGGGTTGAGAGAGGAGTAGACCATGGCCTTTGTTTAGGAATCGTCCAAGCATCCGTCTGGAGCGATTTCGGGAAGCCATAGAAAACCGAAATCAGGATGGCCATGGCCCGGGATCGAACCCGGGTCCTCCCGAATGCGAATCCAGCGTGCTACCAGTGCGCCATCTCTCTCGGTATTTGGTAAGAGACTGGAACCAAATATCGTAAAATGGTAATATGGGAAAGTACAGCTTTTTAGCGTTCTTAAAGCGCGAGACGTTTTATCAACGGCGTGAACTGAAAACACTAACAAAATTCACATTATTATATCTCTATTTTCTATGGTGGTTATACATTTACGGAATAAATTTCTATTAAGCTAATAGTATTAGAAATTGTTTATAAATATTTTAAATTTTAACTTATCAAAATAATAATCAAAAGAGCATAACTATATTCTAAAATCATGATTATGTTTCAATTTATAAATAACAAAATATAAAAGCAGAACTACCCATAGAGCCATGTTATACTGTAGAAGGAACAGCGCTCATATCGGCGTGAACAGGGGCGTCATTTCAGGTTTTTCCGGGGGGGGGGGGCAAGATTTTTTTTCAGACGACAGTGACCTTGTTGCATCTTTTTTATTAATTAAGCATGCATAAATTAGATACTTTAATAATAAAACTTCAGTTTTATGTCCTTAAGTTAGCATTATTTACATTTAAAAATACAAAAAATATATTTATACACAAAAATTCCAAATCCAGGGGGGGGGGCATTTGCCCCCCCCCCCCCTGTAGCCGCAAATGACGCCCCTGGGCGTGAACTGGAATTAAATATCATGTCTCCTTTTTTTTCTTCTGACTTTCGTATATTGTTCTTGTACAATATTTGCTGGAACATACAGCACACTCTATGCACTACCCAAAAGACGCCTATGTCGTGCACCAATGCCCGCGCACCCTACCAGGAGTTCCCACCACACTCGACGAGAGACCGACGTGACGGCACGTGACCGCGAACCTCCGGCAGCGATTGGTCGCGCATAGACGCCGTTCCGGTCCCGCGCCTCGCACCGCTTCCTCCGCTTGGGCCAGAAACCACGTCCACCCCCTCCCTCCACTAAACAGAACCCTTCCCACCTTCTCCAGCCAGCATTCCCGCGCTTGTACCGTGACGACTGTTACTGTGGCGGGACGCAACATATTGGCGGAGAAAAACTGCCGTGAAATTCCAGCACATAAAGCACCGCGGTAAAAAAAAAAAAAAACACTTTTCCGGGACTCTTCGGATTTTTCGGACTAACGAATTTGTAGTGACGTGGAACTTTCGATTTTACACGCCTAATATTTTTATTTTATAATAGTGTACCGTGGTGAAAGCTGTTTATTGTTAACCGTGTTTATAGTTCCAACTAACATATGTCCAACATTAAACCATCGACCAAAGACGTGTCTTGTTTGTGATATGAGTTACTTGGCTTCAGAACCGATGTTTAGGTGCGTATACAGCTGTTGCCAACAATAATCTTACGCAGCATGAGTGCCATTCATAGAAGTTGAGGTGTTGCAGGTGTTATACCGCTGCACTGAATGTTTATTAGGTCAAATAAAGCATGTATAACTTATGTACTACATTTTTTTTCGGCATTGGTTACAAACAGTTGAACCAACTTAATTATTCGTTGGTTAATTTTATAACATTCAGCATACATATAATTTTTGAACTAATTTGGAAACAAAGATTTCCGTGATTTTTCACTCTCATACCAACTATTGCAAGCAATTTGTGCTGTTTGCATAAAACTAAAATGGCGACGGGGCGCTGCGTAACGACAGAGGTGCCAACTTAAGAGTATTGGTGCATGTAAAACAGAAACATTTGTTAACTGCACATGGTGTCTTTTACAGTGGCCACTGTGGCTGCATGCTTGATTACGTGTCCTGACCACGAACCTGGTAGCTGCAACTACAATCGCGAAGCGTTTGTGAGGATTTTAGAATCTCACGCACAATTTCAGGGACTTCCGCTACGTAATACGTTTTATAATGAAGCGAATTAAAATAAAAGTTTCACTTAATGATTTGAGGGACTTATGACTAATTTGAATTATCAGCTGTAGTCTAAAGCAAAACGATAATCTGTGTAGAAACTTTTACATTTTGTGACAAAATTATTGGCCTGCTGTTGTTATTTTACAGTCTCCAGGGGAAAATTGTTTTAAATTTCGTTTAAAATACCTCAAGACATTACTACTATCCATCTCGTTAGTTACCATAAGAAAGAATCACGTTAATTTTAATACTTTCCTTTTTGTAGTTTCCGTAAAAGGTAAGTTTTAGGGAGATAAAATGAAAAATTTCTAAGAATATAAAATACACGCTATTCCCCTTAAAATTATTTATAATAAATGTAATATGCACTCTACAACTACTTTAAAAATTAAAAATGTAACATGCACCAGGCCCAGGCTGCCGATCGGTGTGCAAAGCTTTGACCGTTACATTATTATTAAAAAACTTATTAGCATACAAAGACACATGTATACTCATTTGAGGTCTGCCAAGTATCTCTAAAGTTTTTTTTTTTTTTTAACGCAGCTGAAGAGAGACGTAATAGGGTGTTTTATGGTATTTTTAGGTATGCGGATCTTGGTGCAGAATTGTTTTAAAAGTATATTTGTGTACAATGCACCTTTATATGTAATATTGCGTGATAAAATAATTGGGTCACCTGTGAA
This sequence comes from Medauroidea extradentata, assembly GCA_003012365.1. Classification (NCBI taxonomy): domain Eukaryota; kingdom Metazoa; phylum Arthropoda; class Insecta; order Phasmatodea; family Phasmatidae; genus Medauroidea; species Medauroidea extradentata. Next base: position 68,523 of record PNEQ01002900.1, on the reverse strand, counting down.
TGTCTTATAGAGGCAGGCGAGTTGTCGACGAGGAACCTGCGTGTCAGTTCGCTGACTTGCGCCTGAGAGACTAGGGTAAAGCGTGATGTGCGTGCTGTGTCGTCCTTACCGCTCCCGCGATTTTACATCTCGAACGCGCAAAATACATTCACCAAGGCGGCCACCTTAACCGGACGAAGACAGCGTTTGTGTGAGCGCTGTTCGTGCGGAGAAGGCAGCGAGCAAAACGAAGGTCGCAGTAATTATTTGGTATCCTTGGAAGCTGGAAGGAGCAAACGCGAGATCCGCAGAGAGCTAAGTTAATTGCCTTCTCCACGCAAAAATGATTTAAGTTCAGCGGAAATATTTTGTTCTACTTTAGCCGAACGGCAGCAGACTGTTTTTTTATGGTGTAGCTTAGCACGGTTTCGCAAAGAGTTTAACCAATTTAAAGTTTTATGGTGGCCATAGAGAAGCATTAGGAGAAATTATATGCAATTAACATAAGTGGAATTAGTTTACACGCGTCGACCACGTAGTGAACTAGGGACAGAAAAAAATTTTGCGAAATAGTTTTAAGATACGTTAGACTTTAAATACGTATACTTTGAAGTAACGCTTGGAACTGGGTCGATGTTTCTCAGAGACGTGGTTGATACCTTCTGGAGCATATTATACCAACAATGAAGAAGCAGCAAGCTACGGGCTCAAACATGGCACCACTATCTAAGCATGCAGCCACTGGAACTGCTATATGTTCTGAGTAACTATGGTGACAGCCTACATGTCAGTGACCCGCGAATTTTCCGAGTATCTACTGACCGTAACGTGAAAAACTCCCACCAGTCGTTCCGACATGAACATCGACTTGAAGAGCGTACATACGTTTGATAAATACACCTTGATGCTGTTCACTTATTTCTATCGGTTGGATTTTTTTTTTCATGTACTCGTTAGAGACGCGGAAATTTCGCGAATTCATTTGGAACGTTATATTTCAAGCTCGTGTACTAGCTAATTACTTTCGCAATTGGGCTACTATTACTGAAACTCATCGTTGATGACTGTGAGTCAAAATCAAACCCCTTGCATGTAACACTCATTGATTCCTACACTACCTTGTCAGATGTACAACTGGCCGCTCACTGGAGCAGCAGCCAATGTACAACAAGTAGCTGACGACATAATGTACATAGGACTGTGGAGTACAGCCTGCTGGTCGTTGAACCCACGAAATGTACGGGATCTCTAGTAATTGTCACTGACTATGAAGTCATAACACACGCCTCACTCGTCTGAACACGCCCATATGCGTCCATTGCATAACTTCTGCACAGTTAATATATTCGTCAGGAATACATTACAACTGTCCAGTTTACATTTCTGTCTACAAAGATCTCGTTGCTTTTCACAAGTTGGAACACTCGCCGCCAAATCATATGCTGTAGTGACATTTGTTTCGTATTTATTTTTGTTTATTTGAACATATGACATGTGGGATACACGTCATGATAAACAGTTTATCTCTTATTAACATGAATGAAATTATTTCATTAACTTTGCTTGTGGGACTGCAGCAAGTGAGTTTAAAAAAATTCCGTTCTCTAGTCACACAGTTTAAATTTATGAAAGGATTCCACTAGTTTAATAAGTTATGTTTCTGATAAGCTATATTCTGTACTCCCCATCATGTGCGAATGTATGAAACCTATTAGGAAACAAAAGTTGTAGCAAACGTTCAATAAATCTAATATGGCTGCGGACACTCCACTTTACACAGGCCCTGTGGCTTCGAGTAATGTTTAAATTTTTTTGTGAAATTATAAGAAAGATAGGCAGTCGATTACGAGGCCTCATCGACAGTGAGGTTATTAAAGACGGCGCAAGATATTCAGAAGAAGCGGTTAGGGCTACGTAAAGAAATTGTCCCAGCATTTGTATAGGTGGTTCGCGATATGAGAATTTTCGAAGACTGTCTTGTCTAGAGTAATAATTAAACAATATTATTTATGGGGACCTCAGATGTAAACTTTTCAGTGCGGTATAATCAAATACACTTTGACTGATTAGGTAACTCTGTGTATATTAACAAGTAGCAGGAAACTATACATAATCTGAAAAGAAAGAAATAACTAAAGTTTCAAAAGTGCCTACTTTATCTTGAAGCACCTATACAGTATACGAAAATCGTGAAAAACAGAAATAAGTTCGGCTCGATCGGAAATTTAGCACAGGTCAATTGAAACAATTTTGGTATAAAAACAACGTAGAAAATAGATATGATCTATTTACTTAAACTTGAGCTACATTCGTAAAATAACACGTGCACAGCACACAAACAGCACATAATGCCATGCTACATTCGCGTACAACATAGAAGGGCCCGAAATAATTTGAGATACTAGTTTTAAATAACTTTATTCACACTTTTGTAATTAAATAAAATCATAATATTTGCTGTTGCTCTTTGTGCGTGAATGATACAATTACATTATTACTTTACACAACTTCGTTAATATTTAAATACGCTAGCGTAGTATCCGCCCTGCTTGTTGATTGGCTGTGCACAGAACACATGTGGGCGCCGCACAGTAACGTTAAAACCCGTAAATTACTTGCGCGCCGATTATGCGATATTTGCGTGTGCTGTGCTTCTATGTATCAGCTGCTGTATGCTAATACACGTTCAACTTCCGTGTTTCTGTGCTGTTTGTAAGCTGCAGCGACTGTAGCCTAGCCTTTCAAGTTGCGCCCGGTAGTTTTATAATGATTTTGTAAAATATTTTTTAAAACATCGTTATTATCATATCTTAGAATCCCTACAGAGCGTTGTCACACAATTTGTATCTAATTTTTTTTTTTGGTAACAAAAAAGCTCATAAACTCTAAATCTTAATTAGTGAATATGTATATATATGACTGATGGATGGAGCAGAGACAGCAATTTGAGTCAGTGAAAATAGTCATTGTTTAATTAGTGAATATTCACTGATTTCCTTTAAGAGTACCAACATCTCACAAGTGAATCAGTGAATATTTACAGTTTTTCCAGTTGTTTTCAAACAACAGTTTTCACTTATTGAATAAGTAAAAAATTACTGGAAAATCTGTGATCATTCACTAATTAACTTGTGGAATGTTGACACACTATCAGAATCAGTGAATAGTCACCGCTTTCACAGTGGTTTCTCACTGATTAAATTTGTTGAAACTGCTCCATCCATCAACGTAAATCAGTGAATATTCACTCATTCAGATTTCGAGTGTAGTTTTTTAGATTTTTGCGTTAAAGTACCGCCAATTTTGTTATGAAAATAAGCCCAAATCAAACTGAATAATTTTTTGCGACCAAATGTGCATTATTTTTCAAAACACCTACATATAATTCTGCATCGTACAACGGTTCTTAGTTTTGAATTTTTTCAAAGGATTCTGTTAAAAAGGTTTTGAGTTTTTTACACCAATCTAAAAAAAATACCTAACATGGCCTTTAGCAAAAGCGACTTACGAAATTGTAGTCAACATGTTCTTAAATAGCAATGCTGTTATTCAATGGTACCTTAGCTTGACAGGTAGTTACAAAGTTTGATTCACGTACTCTGAAGGAGCTCAACACGGGGAAGTCATTTGAGAAAGCTCTACAAACAAAATTCGTAGAAACATAATTAGAAACCTATACTTGAACGCCAAAGACAATCGGAAAGACTTCAACGTTCGGGCGAATGAAGAATAATTATTTTATAGTGTCATAACGTTTACGATCACTTTCAATCATTAACAGTTTGTCACTGCAGCCTTCCGCAGGTCTTTGTGAAACGAAATAAACATAGATACTTTTATCTGATGGTTCTTTGTATACTTCAGTTATAAAAGTTCAGGTCAGGGAAATTTTACTCCTTATTTTATCACAACTACGTTGTTGCACCTGAAGATGTGACTCCCATCAGTGTGATTGTTTGGTATGAGTTAACGAACTCACGTGACATAGCTCCAAGTTTAACTAGAGAACAGAACGTAAAATAACGCTGTCGGTATTCTCACTGACATAAACGCCGTCAACGTGTGTGGCATCACAAGCACCCAGGCCAGCTGTTTACGCCTCTAGGTCCGGTTAGGATTGGCTTTCAGCCCTACGTAACGACTCGGCTAGACCTGATGAGATAACGAACTTTATGTGTCAATATCAACGAGCGTTGAAACTGGAGACATTAACGCGGGAGGTGGAAGAAACTCAGCATCCCCGCCAGGCGGGATGCGTTCCGAAATTTACTGTCGGTACTTGGCGGCACCAAGACAAGACAGAGGCTCGTTTACCCGGGTTTGTGTAGCTGACCACTGGGTTCGGTGAACAGTGGAGATGCGAGCCTTCCCTGGACTCGTCTGTTCTAGTTAACAAGAGTTCGTTATACGTGCAGAAATATACAGCACTTTACTTTCTTGACGTAAGCAGACTGCGATAGTAACTAAACTGAAAATTAACCGTGATGAGTCAATTTTACTATGTTTATTTCCCGTCTGTTATCGATGCCGACACACTTACAAAATTTTTCTTGACTTTTTGCCGGGTTAGGTTAAAATCTGTGACTTTTGTTAGAGGTAATTAAAGTGCACATTTCATTTATTAGGTTAGACTTTATATAATGTTATTAAAATTATGTATATGCAAAAGAACAAATAAAACTTGTATTTCTTGTGTTAGCGTTCATTAAATTTTGTATTTGTAGTAGACTATTATTACATCTGTAATATATAGGGTACCTTGGAGCCAATCACAGACAAACCACAGCTTACGCTATTATTCCAGTGTTCTCGCCGTCACATTCACACTCACCGAACGTCGGCGCTAAACTCCGAAGTCAGTTGCTGTCTTCTCTTGGCGTTCCTTCGTAGCTTCGTTCTTGCACCGCCTCGTCGTCCTCTAGATGCTGCACTTATAGCCAGTGCGACCACATCTCGGTGGTTCTTTGCACTACCAGTAGCATACTTGGGCGACGCCTGCCTGTGCGGTAGTTAGAGTGACGGAGCTATAAGGACGACCTTCAAGCCTCAGCAAACCAAACATTGAACTAGCGTGCAAGATTATCTCCGATCCATTTTTAACGGGGTAGGTACTTTAAGCGACGACCATAATTTTACTGGTGGGAAGTGTGTAGCAAAGTTCAGTGTACGTTTATATCTGAGTTTCACATACATCCGGTTAGTATTAAGTGCGACAGTTTGAAAAAGGCCGTTTTTATGACGGAGAGCTTCGAAACGTTGCTTTTTAATGAGCATTGTACTTTAACAATGACATTTAGAATAATATAATAACTCAACACATGGGGTGAGACCCCACCTTAATTGCTAAATGGCATGCTGTATCCAGTATTGTTCTCAACATTATTTGCTACGCACAGCTTTGACCATGACATTCATGCCTCCCCCCCCCCCCCCAACAAAGACTGTCGTTTGGGTTGTTGCCAAGGTGTAGCATGCAGTTGCCGAGAACAGTCAGTCGTTGTGCGCTACTTGACGATATAGCCACTGACAAGCTTGGCTACAAGAGCCGCTCGTTCGTGAGTTGTTTCATGGTCACAGATAGGGGGCCAGTAGTATTCGCGAAAACATTTCTGTATTCAGGAATATTTTGTTATATTCTTAATTTAAAATCGAACGGTGTACTTTTAGCAGTACCATTCATGCATGTTGCAGTGTTGTATATTTATTTGTTTAATAGGTTTTTGTGTATGTGTGTTTGTATCAATTTCAGTTACTGTTATTCACTAAAATGCCGAGTTCCTTATCCCAAATTGGGATCTACGGAATTATAATTTTAAATAAATAAGTATGTTGTTTCAAAGCCTTGCTTGCACACCTTCGGCTCTGTTTCGTAGTCAGTGATAGGAAGTTTTTAACTCTGACGTGTCTTAACGATTTACTGCATATCACAGACAGGTGGAATCGAGTGAGTGAGAGATTTTGGTCAGCGCTCAACATCGAGGTCTTTAGAGCTGGTAGGGAGTGACTTGATGTGAGTATGGAGCAGCGCCGGAATTAATGGGGGGGGGGGGGGATCCCCGAGAAAACCCGCCGACTAGCGGCATCGTCCAGCACGATTCCTACATGAGAAAAAACAGGGGCTCAACCCCGCCGGGAATCGAGCCCGGATCGCCATGGTGGTAGGCTAATGGTCTGACCATTCGGCCACCGCGGCCCCAGAGGTTGTATCGAATTGACATTATTCTTATTAGTGTGGTCAAATGAGAAACGTCTTTCCACAAAGACAGTCTCCGATAACAACGAAGCAGAACTGCAGATGTGCATGTAAGGCATTGAAACGAGTTGGTGAAGGTATATTTATGCGGATGTGAGGGATGCCAAGTCACCAGTCGACGTCGCGTTCATCAGTATAGTGCAGTTCTGGTAACCTGCAGTTGTATCTGTCAACAACTCACAGGCCAGTATTACGTTTGGCAACTATCCTGGGCGGTCGTGCGGCCAACAGAACACACGCCACCCCGGCTACATCAAGCCATTCCCCGACGGATCCCAGCTTCGGGTCTTCGCGTGTGTGAAGCGGGCAGATTGCTGGCGGCTGTTTTTGCTCCTCGGGGGCTGTCTGCGTTGTTGAGGTCGTGTAGGGATGGTGGGACTCAATTTGCTTTCCTCTACCACAAATGCTAATTTTTATAGACTGGAAAAATCACTAGGTTCATCGACATGCACAGATACATGTGTGCTCGGGCAGACGTCAGCTGTCCATTGGCTGCTCGCTGCCTGCACTGTTTTCCTACATTTTTATTGGCTGATGGCCGTCCAGGGGATGTGAAGAAAGCCGTAGGCCAATGGCAAAAATGCCACGGATATGTCTACGAATACTTAATGTCCCCTGATTTTGTACCAGTGTTAAGAATAATAATATGACCTATTTTTAAATACTGTTTTCTTTCCAAAACAATGTGATTTTGTTTACAAAATTTTCTCATTAAAAATGTAAACATTTCTTTGATGTGTGTTACTGAGGGAACATAATGCCACCACACATACAAAGAACGTTTACTACCACTAATTAAGTAAAAATATCCACATACTAGAGTAATAAAAGTTATAGGTTTAAAATGCTTTTAACAAACCCGCTGGGTGGCAATTCGTGAATATGGAATTCTGCATACGATTCTACGTTTTATAATGTTAAAATACATTAACGTAAAATTGCTTTAGAGACATAGTTTCTGAGACAAACGATGTGAAATATGATTAAAGAACTTTATTGCTGCTACTAGAGGCTCTGAAAATAGGTTCTTTTGGAACAAGCTAGGATCCAAACACCTATACGTTTATTTCAGTTAAGTAGTCGGCCTAAGACTTTATTGACGCCGATGGGAGGGTTCTAAGGTGATAGTGAAGAAGCAACAAAACACAGACTCAATCATGGCTAGAGAGTGGACTATCGTCTAATATAAAATGGCTGAAAAGTTTTCAAAGAAATTGAAGTATGATCCATCTTGCGCGATAGGACTAATTCAGTTGCTTGCGGACTAATCACGAATATTCATCAGTAGAGCGTGCCAAAAATAGCGCTGTACCAATAAAATGTGGATACAAGAGTTTCGAAACTCTAGCAAACGGTTAATATTTCCCGCGAGAAATTGTTCTGTTTAATCATGACCCTCTCATGTCTAGAGGCACAAGTGTTTCATGAATTCCCTGGCAGCACTGCTCACATTTGATTATCCATTAGTGGCTTCAAACCGTACAAGCGGATAGAAACGCGATATCCACACGTATTATAGATTTTGTTATTTATTATTGGCCTGCAGTCGTCAAATGTGGGTCAGAACAGCTGCGTCCAATCACAGAAGTGACAGAGAATTATACCCGACCTGGAATGTATCCACGAAATACACGTAACTCCACAGGCCTCGCTTTCTAGTTTAACTGTGGTTTCGAAAATATTTTTTGTAACGCAAATAAATTCATATATCAAAAATTCCTTTGGCAGTTATAACACTTTTATATGAACGTTTGTATATTAATTTTTCTGTTGCAATACACCAAACTGATTTTTAGATTTTTGCCCCCGAAATAATACACATTTTGTTGTGAAAATAAGCCAAAATGAAGCAAAATATTTTTTTTCTCGCAAACGGTACATTATTTTTAAAAACGCTCTGGCAAAACTGTATATCGTATGACTGCACACTGTCTCAATTTTTTTCAAAGCATTTGGTTAAAAAATATTTGAGTTATTTGCAATTGTTTGAAATAAACGAAAGATCATGGCCTTAATATCTCGGAAAAGAATGAGAACCGGCTGTCTGCTCGGATATATAGATATGTGAGAAGCATATAGGTCATTGAATACGATACTTTGCAAGATGATGCTAGTTTGATTGAAGTATAATATTGGAATTAGCACTGTGCACTGGCGATAAAATAAAAGACGGGTTGAAGTACGAAAATTCGCCCTCTTCACCCACTTTATTAAAAAAATTATAACCTTCCTTAGTAAATAAAACTAATTTACATTTATAAGCTACGTGTTTATATTTAAAAGAATGTGAAACATGTAGTTTGTATTACATATTTTCTCTATTTTCTTTCAACCCTTACACATGATTTCTCCCCCTTCAACGACTCGTGTGAGGGGGAGGTCAGACCGCGACTTTACCGTGCTTAGCCTGTAGGTTGGCTACTGTCGGAGTGAGCCGTGCGTAGACACATGAATAATTCACTTTATTACTTGGGAACAGACTAGACATGATTGCCTTGTACATCCTTGAACACAGACTGGGATGTTATTGACCATCGGTCATTTACATATCTGACTGCTTTACACGCGACTGGTGACTGGAAATTCTAATCGTTGGCCAAAAACGTTCCCCGCTGCAAACCACATTATGGGTAGAGATTATGCTATGTCGCGAAAATGTTTTGTGCCAACATACCCTTGAAAACACTGTAGTTTCTCGCAACATATATGATTGGGTGATATACGTTCGACACAACGTAACTGTCTGCAGACCAATAACCGGCATCAAATATTACTATATCAGGATTCTTATTGGCTCAGTCAAATAGTGTAGCTCCACGTACAAGCTAAAGCAAGTAATCTTCTGATAAGCTGAACTTACGTTGAAAGCCAGCAAAGAGTCAAGTTTTCCCGCGATAAACCATCATCTCTAATTATTGGCTATCATAATGGAAGACGTCGAGCGAGCAGATAACAACTTGCAGTCTTGTCTACTAGAAAATAATTCGAAATTTGTAGTTTTCCAGCCATACTCGTCTCCGTCAATAGATGGTAGCGACCTTCGATGTAGCAACCCTACAGATGAGGGTCAAATGAACAGAGCTTCGCGCTTCTGTCACGGCTACCGCTTCCTCTGACTGGTCTGAGTGTAAGCCAGACAGTCCAATCAGAGGAAACCATTGCTGTGGAAGAGCCTCAAGCTCTGACTATGTGGTCCTCGTCTGAAGGAAAGCTCAGTACAAGGCTCCTGTCTTCTACTAGAGATGGCTGACGTCTACGAGTGAGCCCTCTTGCTTGAGTGGCCGCGATCCGGTCACGTCGACGCCAACGAGAGTTTTTATTGGTCGAGAGGCGTGTCGGCCGTGTCAGCCAAACAACGGCGTCTTGGACGTGACAAGTATAACCCATCAGCAAATAACGACGCGCGGTTTGCACGTCGCTGATAATAACTCAAGCAGTTGCCGGGGCGTCCACGCGCCATGGAAAGCGATTCGTCGCGGCGGGTCGTGCTGCCGCGTCGATTGGCCCGTCACGATGTCCGCCGCCGCTAAGATCGGCCTTCAGCAGCTGGAGAGCCAGGGATGTTGCAGTTTCATTCCCTTCCTTTTTTGTTGTTTCATCTCGTCCTCTGTATGGTCCAGCAATGCTTTCGTTACCTGGAAGAGAAGCACGTCTTCACTTAGCTACTGGGAAAGAGTCTGCGGGATTGCAACTTGTGATCGCCGAAGACGAGGGAGAAAAAAAATTCCGTTCGCACATTCAACCCCGGATTCGAATCTTCTCCGCCTTGGTCGAAAAACCGTGAAATGATTCTCCGTGCTTTTTTTCGAGAATGTCGAAATTCAGAACAATGTCTTCAGCCAAATGATCAATACCTGAGACATCCCATTCAGCTGTAACTGGAACCCCTGAGCGAAGATTTTCATTGTTAACGAATCAGTCACGATACAAATGAGTTAGATTTTTTGTAGTACATATCGCGGAATTCCTGAAAAGACCAGTAATACTAAATAAAGTTTGGCCAATCCTCATGAATAAGTCAGCAGAAAACCGCTCCCACATTCATTTATGAATACAAACAAATTTAAATAGGATAACAGAATCGAACAACCAAGTCTTAAAGGTAGCAGTTTTTTTGTCCTGGTGGAGTAATTTTTATGGTGTAAACTTGACTACAAGCTTCCTTCTAGTAAAAATAGGCTTTCCATGATAACTAGAGTTCAAAGATCTGGCTATTAGTTTCCTTTCAGCCAATTTGTATCTTTCAGCCACATGTTAATATAAAACTGCAGTACTCAAACGTAAACATCTGAGGCCAGAATAAGATGTGTTTGCTAGGAAGGGCCGGGAAAAAAATAATGAATTTATTTTAAAAGAATCAGTATTTCAAGCGAATGTAGGCCTACCTACATTTTGCGATTGCAAACGGAACACATTTAATTAGGTGGTGAACTTTTAACCAACAACAAACCTGGAGATAAACAAGGGCTGTAAAGTCCACGGCTGCTCACTGGAACAGCAACAAATGGTATAACGGACGAGACTCGAGTATGTTTTATACACAAGGACCTGAAAAATTCGCCCTTTTCTTTTGGACATAGGCTAGAATTAAAATAACTAGGTCGTGTCACTTTTTCAATCGACTCTTGCTTTATATGACTCCTGGAGAGCGTTGAGCCAATAATAAAGAGGCAAGTAAATGGAGGTCAAATCGTGTTGTTTCGCCGTATCAGCGAGCAACTAACAAACAGATGTTGTCTGTTTGAGTATACAGATATTCTTGCAGACTAGCCTACAGGTCAGTGAACCCACGAATTATTCCGGTCTCCAATTATACACAAGGACTTGAAAATGTCACGTGTTCACTGACCTGCAGGCTAGCGTGCAAGAATATCAGTGTACTCAAGTAGACAACAGCTATTCATTAGCTGCTCAATGACACAGTGATATTGCGTGATTGGGTATGCGTTTAGTTGCTTCTTAATTATTGTACAAGAGGTTTCAAATACGTTATGGGCCAGCTAAGAAAGTGATGTGAACTTAGAGCAGTTCGATTTCTAGCATGTGTACAAAATAAAAGGTGACTTTTTTTTTTCTTCAATTTTCTGGTCCCTAATTATGCAGTAAAGCAGAAACGTATATAGGATTTTTTTTGGGGGGAAGGTATATTTAGCTTGAATACGACTAACTAAACTGGAGGGGTAGAAATAATTGTTCCATACAAACCAGAAAAAGGCGTGTTTGTGCGTACTCACTCATACAACACACAGTAAACAGTTGGAGTATTCGTGGCCTATGTAAACATTAAATCGTGATTAGGAATCCCATTCTTTGGTGAAAATACTGCTGCCCCAATTTGTTTCAGTGCTTTGTCTGCACATATGTAGCTCTGCTTCATGGTTATTGATTAAATATTTTTAACATACTCTGCTAATAAAAAAGAGGAAGCCGAACTGCAAACGTGTACGTAAGGCACTGCAACCATTTTTTTTGCAGAAATCTTTTGAAAATCAGGAGTCCCAGTTCCGGGACAAATGTATCTACTTCTCGGCAGTGCAATGTAATGTGTATGCGGCGTGCCTGTGTTGCAGACCTCAACTACTGCGGCACTCACGAGCCGTGTACGAACGGCGGCACTTGTGAGAACACGGCGCCCGACCAGTACCTCTGCACGTGTCCGGAGGGTTTCTCCGGCCTCAACTGCGAGGTGGTGGACAATCCCTGCGCCACGGCGCCTTGCGGTCATGGTGGGACTTGCGTCGAGACTGCGGGCCAGTTCCACTGCACGTGTAGCTCCGGCTGGACCGGCCCCACCTGCCACGACAGTGAGTACCCCCCCTCTCTCTTACTTCTTCTTATATGCCTGTGTGGACATTCTAGTTACCTTACAGAGGAGTGTTAGACAATTTTATTGTATTTTCAGATTTTGAGCCAAAACATTTTTTTTCTTTCAATTTTCATTATCAAAATTCTCTCTTCGACAAAACATAGATTATATTCTTTATAAACTGCTTGATATATATAATAAAGGAATTTGTCATTCATGTATCATGCAGAATCATTGCAAGAGAATTCTTGAAAGGTGCCTTATGTATTTCTACAACAGGTTGGAAAGAGCAATGTTAAAAGGTTATGGCAAAGGGAAATTTTCTTCTGCTTGTAAGCAGGTATCAGTAAGAGGCATAACTGACCAGTCGCAGAGTTTTCCTAAATTTTAAGTTGATATTTTAATGCCAAAGTTAGTTTGTTTTTTAATTTAAAAATAAATTAAACGATTTCTCTCTTTACCACGCCTAGTTAAAATTAATTTTACTACGGCTTCGTATTTTGTTAGGTACGTTAACAAATGCAGCGCTACTAGCGGCAGAAATTTGCTTTTGCCAAACTCTCCCATATGAAAGTACATTTTCTTTCCAACCTGTACTTGAATTAACCTTAATATGGCCTAAGGCGTTTACAAAATGTGACTGTCGGTTAGTCCGGGTATAGTAGAATTTCAACTCGAGATGCGTACATTATGATCCGAGTTAAGTTCATTAGTGTTCAAAAAGAGAACCGGACTACTTATTGTTTGCATACGTACAGTCACGACCTGGCTAACCTATGGTGATAGGGTGAACCTGGTTACATGACCGACAAAACCTAGTGAATTCTGGCAGGCAAAACTTTTCGTTAACTCCTCTAAACTGTTACTGTTTTCCAGAAAAATTCGTATCTAACGTAACCCATCACACCACATAAAAATCATACCTAACTTATCACAGTACACAAAAATCGTGCCTAACATAGCCTATCACAATACCGGAAAATCATACTTGACCTAACGCAAGCTAGCTCTACCTCTTGTAAACTAGTTCAACCTCAGGTAACTACAGACTAAGTATTGTACGTTTGTAGTGAACTAGCGACCCGGGTAGCACTAATTATCAATAGTCAAGAACTGAAGCATTGACATGCCGCACACTTCCAAGTTTCCATCCTACTTAATTATTTATTAATTAGTTAATATTATTAATTAATCAATCTGTTGTGAAAATATGATAAAATTGGCAAAAAGGAAAAGAATCTGTTGATCTGATCGTTACTAAACTTCACAGGATCACCCGCTGAGCTAATCTGAATACTACCTGAAAATTTCATCAAAATCGCTCCAGCCGTTTGGAGTCCATAGGGAACATACATACACATAGATTTATGTATATATATTTATTTATAATTATATATTATATATAACCCGGAGTGTTCAAATCCAGTAACAGATCCAGGAGCAAAATGGTACCTAGTCAGGTTGGCCGTATAACATCCGATAGCCACTTTGTGAACATGGTAAGTGGGATTTACGTCTCATCGACAGCGAGGTCATTAGAGACGGTGTCACACATCTTGGTACAATGACAGGAACTAGGTAAGGAGTAAGGCTTTTGTTAAGGAACCATCCCAGCATTCGCCTGGAGCAATTTCGGGAAACTATGGAACCGAATCCAGGATGGCCGGAGCCGAAGTTCGAACCTGGGTCCTCCCGAATGCGAGTAGAACATGTTACCATTGCGCCACCTCGCTCGGTTTTGTGAACATGGGTCAGTAGGTGTCTGAACCTGCTATTTTTACACTTTGTAGTAACTGAGGTATTTACCCTAAAGCAGGTTCACACACACGTAACAATTAACGTCGCCACAAATTTATACTTTGTCCATTTTGTAATGTAATGGAAGAGATGAGATTTTGGACAGCACTGAACATGTACGCATTTAGCTCTGGTAATGTAGACATAATGGGATTGTTGTCACAGTGTCAAGTGAATCCGTGAAATTGTAAGAATTATAATAAGTAGCTTACTTTCGTTTCAAGTAACTCATTTAATTTTCTTTGGTTTTAACGACTGCATTAAACTTCCCGTATAAGTTTTTCATAGTAAAGTTACTAACATCTATTAACAATTAATAAACCCATTACTCCAACGTTAATTTTTGAAAGTAATGGAATGTATGGTCGGCATGTATTTGTCTGTTGGCTTAGTTAATTTTAATAAATGGAAATACAGAAACGTAGCCTACTCAGGGATATATTTAAGGCGACCTTAATACATTAAACTTTATTTGCCCTCATCTCTGGAAATACATTTTTGATTTTTTTTTACTTCAAATATCTTACATTACACGCAATATTTTTGTGGTATGTCACATTTGCTGATCGCGTTATCACATTATTCATTATTTCTAGACACTCGTGAGGAACACATCCTGTTACCGCCATAGCCAATAAGCAAGTTATAGTCGCCTGCTTCGCAATTGGCCATAATTTTACTTTCTTCCCCCCCCCCCTTCTACGTTCTCTTTACCCTCCCCTACTTCGTTCGACTCATCTTCCTCAGGAAATTTTATTCAAGAAGTATTAACGGACTTGTCATTCGGCTTGGGGCTGCCATCCAAAGTAGTGTGAAGTAATTTAAATACTCATTTTCATGACACAAGTTAAGACATTTTTTAGTCTTAGTAAGCTACGTTGTACATAAAGTATCTCCCGAAGGAACACTTCTACAGCAGTGGAATTCCCCACTCTTAGCGAAATCCTGCCGCTATATTTTTCGGAACAAACTGGCCTGCACCAACATTTTTTGAAACAGATGCACGCCACATCATCCAGCGATCAGAAGAGAACCTGTTCAGGAACACGATAACTATCTGTTGCAGCTTTTATGACAAGCGTAATTACCTGGCCGGTTGAGCAAGATGTTTATTTCCAGGCAAAAAAAATTACCAAACCTGTCGAAAAAGTACGGATGCCAAGTTTTTATGTGTGTTCCTTAAAACTTGAAGATATGACATGGACGTTGCTAGTTTGAGATGGCGAGACTTGCCACCTTGGCTTTAGACAGGCAGAAAAAGTGTTGTTATTAGGCGTTTAAGTGCTAATTTTCGAACTGCCAAGTTAGGGAAGTGACAGACGCTATATCCCAGATGTTAAATGACTTGAATGAAGAGTGCTTTTACTCGCAGCATTTTAACATTCCATCAAACACAGCACAAGAAATTAGTAGCGTCGTATCTCTACTAACGAGGTAACCTTCATAGAGGTTCCTAATAATAATTTAAGTTCAAACCGTTTAAATTAAGATTTAATGTAAACGTTGTATGCAGGTGTAATTAGGACAGTAAAAAAAATATTCAGGCAGGATATTTCTTTTGGAAGAGGAAAATGAACGAGATTTTATAAAATATTGTAAAGTAGCCACATTGAGACATGTTCAGTTAGTAAGCCTTATAAGGATACACTTTAGTTTCAAAGAAATTTATAATATTTAAAGTCTTTTCATTTAGCACTTTTACGTAATGTCGTACAATAGTATATAGTAAAATAGAATCAGATTTTCTGGTGCCAAGCATTATCTTAATGTCCGAGAAACACTAGGAAATAGATTTTCTCGGAGTGCATCGATATGATGACATTTTATATGTGACGTGTCGTAGCCATCTTTGATACAAGGCTACGTCCTTATATCTGGCAACCCTGGAAGGGTAATTTTAACACTTCTTTGATCTCGACAACTGTAGTGGCTTCCCCTGATTCGCCGGTGTGTAGGACAGAATAACGAATCAGTAGAGATGATGGTATATCGCGAAAATGTTTTGTGTCAACATAGCCTTGAAAACACTGACACAACGTAGCTGTCTGCAGACCAATAACATGCATTAAATATTAAAATAGCGGCATTCTTATTGGCTAAGTCAAATAGGGCAGTAGCTCCACGTACAAGGAAAAGCCAGTAATCTTTTGATAAGTTGAACGTATGTTGAAGCTTAGCAAATAGTCAAGTTTTTCCGCGATAAACCATCATCTCTACGAATCAGAGACAACCGTTGTTGTTGGTGAGAAGTGTTAAAATGAACCTTCTTGGCAGGGTTGCCATATCTAACGCCGCGGCCTTGTGCTACAGATGGCTATGGACGTGTACGAGTTTTTTTTTTTTTTTTTTTTTTTTAAGCTTCCTTTGACTAAACTGCCTATTCTCTATCCCGTTAATTTTACTGTTCATCGTGTAGTAACTTGGCCGTAGACTCGACTGTACTCATGTCTCGCAAATGTCACTGTAAAACTGTGAGTAGCGTCAACGTGCTACTGTTTGTCAGTGCTTAAAATGGAATCTCATTTACAAATGGTTTAATAAGTACAATTTGGAAATATTATTGGCGGCCCGCTGCGAAGGACACTTCCACGCCAATGTTTCCTTAAATGTATAGCCTAAGTTATACGTGTATGGTAAGGGTAGGCCTATACGAAATGTAAATAAAATATTTGCCGATATTTTAGTGGACGATGGGAGATGATGCCTGTACAAGTGGTTGCTTGGTTGATGGACCGGAAAATATCTATACACATATAGTACAGTCAGAGTTACATTGTGTTAATCGCATTAAAGAATTTTGGTGCAGCGTCTGACAACTTCAAAAAATGTTTGTCGTTGTTATCGCATACGCAACATTACAAAATATCATGTGTTAGAAGAGTCTGTATTTATTTATTTTTAATTTTTATCTTTTTATAGCGTAAGGACGCGTTTCAGACATTTTGCTCTTACATCAAAACACTCGCACTAACAGGGGTTTCTCATCTATGATAATATCTGTATTAATTCCAAGCATAACATATATATATATATATATATATATATATATATTCTTTTTAAAGTGTTTGCCGAGCCGTGGACCAGCTGTGGTTGCAACACGGGTGTTCGCCGTGCACAAATGTTTCCGTCAAGGGTATAAACAAGAGCTGCGCCAGTCGGAGCAGAAATGAAGCTACCTGCAGCGCCGAGCTGTAAAGCGAGAAATACTGCCGAGATAAACGAGTTGTCCGGGGATAATTCGGGGCGTAAATTCCGCGCAGCCGTTGCAGCGGAGTAGCAGCGGCAGCTGACCTGGCCTGCACCTGCAGGCACAGGCTTGTTCGGTGCGCTGCCCCCTGACTGCAGGTCCCATTCCCACGTCCCCTCCGGGTCGCCCGGTTTCGCATTTCGCCAACACCAAGAGCACGCTTTCAAGTCATCACGCTGCTGTCAATGCAGCTTGTAAACTTAAATCTTACGTCGAGCCAAGTATCGTCTTTTCAAACAGCTGAGAAGTATTATTTACTTCTGTAGCAAGGAAAAACATTCTTGTAGTAAGCTAACATAAAATAACGAGCAATTCGATTGTGCACAGGGTAAGGAGAGGTAAGTTTAAAATAAAAGCAGCTATCAGATAAATTAAATTTGATCTTTCCGCTCGTGCGTAAAATGCAATTTATGCATGTTGACGTCAAGAATTAGTGTCTGTGAAATGATTTTTAACTCGCATAAGTGCCTGAATCATATAGGTATATTCAGAATGGTCAGGATTTTGCAATGAATTTGTGTGATGTACTAAGATGAGTTTGCTGTTTGTAATGTCTATAGACTAAGTGGATAAAATCCGGTATCTATTACATAAAAAATTGTAAAATTTTTCTTTACTTGTATACGTGATTTCACAGGAATTACCTCGTGGAACTGCGAATAATTAACATTTCCAGCTGTTACAAAGTAGCGAGTCACTAAGCTAACGTTATGAACAGTCATGCTATCTCACGACTTGTTTGTGAATGTCGTTTCTTCCCTATCGCATTTTTTACTCCTAGCCTTGTCGGTAAACTTGCGAGACTTTCCTGTACTGTGTCTGAACACGTACACCAACCTTGCTCGGTTTTAGTTAGAGTATCTCCTCGTGCGAACATACCAACTAAGAAAAACATGAAACGCTTCAGCTGATGAAATACGGCTGGATTTGTTTCCCGATATTTATTGTGACACTTTTTTTTTATTATGCAGACCGAAGCGGGATTTTTGCATGTACACGTATGTTTAACTGAGACGACGTTATACACTTATACAGGAGAGCGTGGTCAGTGATTGGCTCATCGAAAGTGACGCCAGCTTGGACGCCAGAAAGCCTTGAAATGTATTCCTATTCACATAATGTATGTTCATGGTCATCGAGTAGATTTCCAGTCCCTGTCAAATCGCATAGAGACGCAGCACTTCTGTGTGAACTCTCACAGTTCTCACCCACTACGTCAGCGGCATGGGCCTCTCTGGCGGGGTGGATGGGGGGGGGGGATATGTCCCCTCCAAACATTCCTTGTGGAGGGGACACAGGGACATATTGATGTTCAAGCGAAGGTATTGTATATTATTTATATATTGTTAACTTGAATATTAATACACGTAAAGGATAATTATTTCAATGCTCTACCTGTTTGAAAGGCAAATTTATTTATTAAACATTCTATTAGGATATATTTGCTTCTATTCGTCAAAAATATTTACATCCCATTTTCCCCCTCCCCCCTAAATTTACTTACCGGAGAGGCCCATGGTCAGCGGCCTACATGAATTACATACATGTAACTTACATAATAAAAAAGCAATTGTTACAATAAAACTGTTACCCCGATTCCATAAGATCAGATAAAGAAAGGCTACTAGATTACTTAAATGTGTACGATCGCTAATAAGCAGTTTAAGTTTAAACGAGAACAGGTATAAAATCTGTCTGGCAGTTTTGTTTAAAATGGTTTTTGCCTCGATAGCTAGTTGAAAAAAAAAAGACACTATACGGTTTCGACTAAAAAGTCAATTCACCAGTATTTCGTTAGTGACATTATTAGCTAAAACCATAGCATTAACTGCCTTGAAATAAAAAAAACAGCCAACATGAAAAAGACGATTTTAAACAAAACTGACAGACAGATTTTGATACCTGCTCTCATTTAGGCGTAAAAAAAATTAATATCGCTAAATAAAGTAGAAACTAAAGAAGCCTTGAAGTTACTCACAGCCGAAAATTGCTAAAATTGGTGTTTTGCTGCCCTTTATATGCATGACAATATAGATATAGGGTTTTTAAAAATATATAAACGTGTACAATACAATTAGATTTTATTGTATTGTGCACATACGTCATTGCTTATGTTTAGCTGATCAAAACTGTGTTGAATGACAAAGTAAGATAACGAACAAGGAAAAAAAAAACAAATATAAAATACACACAGACATATAAAGAAAGCAATCCCAGAGGAATTCTGTCATTTTTTTAAAATAAAAGTTATATTAGACAGCAAAGAATTCTAGAAATGGAATTCAGTCGAATATCGACACAACACCCAGGCACAAAAGACAGACACAAATATAGAACCAGATTGCCAATATGAAACAATATGAAAATATACGAAAAACAGTTAACAGTGGACAACAAATACAAGACAATAGACAACACAACACAAGTTAAAACCAACGAAAAACTGCAACGTTTCGGGGATTGCGAACAAAAAAATTGACAGAATTCCTCTTGGATTGCTTTTTTTACATTTCTGTGTGCGTTTTACATTTTTTTTGGGGTTCGTTTTCGTACTTTCTCATTCAACACAGGTTTGGTCAGCTAAACATGAGCAATTGCGTATGTCCACAATCCAATAAAATTTAATTGTAAACTCCCATTGCAACAAACATTTAAAATCTTATGGTGTACAATACACCTTTTCGTGTTTAACATGACGCTATAAAATGTAGGGTTATCACTGAATGTCTCATAGAGGTGAGTTATCGGCGACTAGACTGCACGCCAGTTCAGTGACTTGCGCCTAGAGTCTAGGGTGAGGCGTGGTGCGCATGTTGTGTCGTCCTTACTGCCGCCGTGCCCGTACTTCTACGCCTCGAAAGCTCAAAATGCGTCCACCCAGGCAGTCACCTTAAGTGGGAGAGCTAGATGCTAAATTTTATTTATCTATTTTCTGCAATGTCTTCTGTTTTAAAACGATTTTGGTAAATGTGGTATCTAATGTTGAGGCATAGAAGATATTTGAGATGAATTTCGGAGATCATGATAGTGTTATATGTTCATCTTATAATCATTCTATGATTCCCTTGCAATGATTTTGCAAGAAAAATTAATGAAAGATTCTATCATTATTTATATCAAGCAGTTTATAAAGAATACAGTACACGTATGGTCAAAGAGAAAGTGTTGGATAATACAACTTGAATTAATGCTATGTCTCGAAAACTAAAATACAATAATCAAGAAAATTATCTAACGCGCCCCCCCTGAAGCACTGACCGATTCGTTCCTAAAAGGAACCGTAATTTTTTCCTGGACTCTTCACAACTTCACGTGACAAATAGTGTTCGACATTTTACTTCGAGCATCCCAAAAACTTCCTGTGCCGCTCACACGCCGCTACTGCCGGGCCAACTTGTGGCCTCACACCTCGAACTTGAGATCACAAACTACGAACTTCTTCGCCGCTGTTCTTCAGCCTTTTCCTCGACTCACAAAATGGAAAATGCCACACGAATGAACACCATCTTTGTGAGTAGCCTCCTGTGTTACGGGTGCGGTCTACTGCAATTTTCATCACCATTTTTTTTATTCGTACCAAATATTTTTTTTCTTATTTTAGACACAAAATGTGACTAAATTTGGCTCTTATGAAATTTTTTTATCTCTCATAGTTTTCACGTAATGTATTGTTAGTCATATTTTGCATGTTTCCGTTTTAAGGACTACACTAAAACCAACTGATATACCAAACTAAAAAAAAAACAGTGGATAAATACATCGCAGGCTACAATGTTATGCTCATAAAATTAAAGAATAAAAATTATTTGTATTTAAAAAATAATGTTGAAACTGAAAAATAAAAATTTTTAAAATTCAATAAATTTTATTTAAATACATATAATTTTTATTTTTTATTTTTATGAACATAACATTGTAGCCTGTTATGTATTTGTCCACCTTCCGGCATAAAGCATGTCGTCTGGATGATTCTCGAATATAAATTGCGATCGATTCCGTTCTCAGAACTCTGATCTTGATGGGCAGTGTGGATGAATCCGTCAGTGTTAATGTACGATACATATATACGTGCCGTGTACCGTTGCACAGAATGCGATTCGTCAAGCCGTAGCAATAGAGCAGACTTATATTACGTCGCCGTGGATCCTCGCTGGCTTCCTAAACAGTAGAGATGTTAACTACGGTTCTAATCGCAAACAGTTGGTTTTGTGAGGGCGGTACGTTTCAAACGTCGCCGGTGCGAAATATATCAGTGTTCCGTTGTCTGCAGACCTTTGACCGCGGGAGCAGAATAATCGGCCTACCCTTCCTACTTGCGGCTAAATGCTATAATCTCGTTTCGCGCTTCTGTAGCTTATGTTCTTCCCCTCCTCAGTGGCAGTCGTACACGGCCCGGGGTCGCTTTTCGCGACGTAGGCTCGCGGCAATCTGTTCGCCGCTTAGTGCGGTACGCGCACACGAAGGGCGAAATCCGATTACAAGGGTCGCGCTTAACGCATTACGAAGGGGCTTGTCCCGCGAGCATGACGATAGTCACACCGCGCCGCTTCTTTTCTGTACACGTCGCAACGCCCGATTCCAGGCGAACTTCCTCATTCGCTTGCGTCGGTGGGATTTTCACAGTTTCAATAAGGTGCAAGGTTTTTCACTGGCGAATCTGTTGTTTTGTAAATATTGACTGATAAAAAGTGAAGAAAAAACAGATTGGTTAACATATTGAATTAGTAAATATATTTTACAATTTAATCAGTACAAATTCTACAGTTCAATCTGTAATTTTAAAACAATAACTAATAGTAATATGTCAGTTAAAACTCTTAACATGATTTTAATCTACGTGTAATAAACGACGTAACATCGTTTCCAAACACTATCTTGCTGTTAAAGTTTTGTTTGCTTGTTTGTTAAAGTGAACTATGTGTTTTGATACGTTAAGTCCCTGCCACAATGAATAGTTTCATCTGCTGGTGCCTTGCCGCTCGTGCCGTCACTACGGTGACTTGCTAGTTTTCTGCTCTTTCTATACCACAATGAATGCCGGTGCCTGCCGCTGGGGCACAGTTCATTCTGCACATCTTAGGTGGCAGACTAGTCGCTTATTTTTGTTTGTTTACATTTTTTCTCTGCACACTTTCACAAGTCTCGAGGTAATGGCTCACAATTTGTGACGTACATAAGTCAATCAACATTAATCACGTTGCCACCGCTGCCGTTCCCAAAAAGTTAAGTTCACCTGGAATCGGCCGCACAGGATGGCAAGCAGAACGACAGTGACGTCATCGTCACGTGGACCAACCAGATAGCCAGACTCACACCGGCACGGCACGGCAGTTAAAATTTAATTGTGGCATGGGCTTTACACTTAAATGTATAGTAATATTTACAGCAGGCCTACGTAGTAATAAGTAGTCTTTGATGTTCTGTTGTGGGTAAATAAGTTTTGGAATGTTTAGTTTCGCTCTGTTGCCCTTTACGAAGTTACGCTGCTTGTACAAATTCACTCTCTTTTATAAACAGTAAGTTTATAATTTTAAAAAGCAGTGAACAAAAATTACACACATAATTATTGTACAGAAACGAAATATTACGTTCACGGCAACCTTGGTAGTTCATGTGTTCGCGTTGCGACTCATAACGCGAAGTGCAGAAGGGCATGGGATAATACTTTGATTTTTTAAATTTTGTCCCATGCTTTATTGAGCGTATGATATTACTTAGCAAAAATCGGAATTGATTTAATGTAAAATTACACTTTTTTGACGTCTTGGCACACATTTTTTATTACTTTTTCAATGAGTGGAAATCTCAGATTCAAGCTGTGAGTTTATTTCGCTGATGTTATCTGTAGTTCCTCACTAATTCGCGATGGAGCGATGTCAACAATTTGACACTGTGGAAAATCACTGCGAAACTGTGAATAATCTCAGTTTCCATTTTAGAGTGTAATTGTAGACAATTTTCTTGGTGTCATAAGCCGGGATTACTTTGTGACAGCAAGGTATGATTTTGTGTCACTTAAAATATTTACTTTGTTGCCATTTAATGAAACATTACATAATTTATATGGATTGATTAAACATGTGTTTTTAGTACTTAAAAATAGTTCTTTGTTTCTTACTTAAAACAGCACAACCTCACCACTCCTACACAAGTCACAAAGTAACCCCTAATTACGGTATTTATTCGATATTTTTAAATTAGGATGATAGGTTTAGTTGTATTTCCTGGACGTACGAGGGGCCTGTATGTTTGCTCTCGATGCTGTGTAATGGTCAGACTGTCGCCTTCCCAACTCGATGATTCGGTCTCGATTCCGAGTGGAGTCATCCCAGTTTTTGCACTTGGAAAACGAGGCGAAAGTAGCCATTAGCCGGCAGGTTTACTCAGAGATCTTCAGTTTCCCCAGTCCTTGCATTCAGTCACTGCTCATACCATCCATATCTTCTGGCCAGATGGGCGATGGGCGTTTGTGTTAGATAGATCTGCATGTTCCGTCTTCGCGTTGGCCCTGTGTCATAAATGGCAGTCCTGTCTGAAGCGAGATCCACATTGTGGATTTTTGTATTTCACATTTGTTTGAACAAATTTGATGATGTTTCGTTTAGAAAGTTTCTGTGAGTGGAACAGGAAAGGTGCATTTATAATTAAAACCATCGTTTACGATCTGCTAGCGGGACTGTCACGGATATTACACTCTGTTTACACCTATTTCTTAGTTGGCTGTTGCTTCAGTGAGTAGCCAGGTGTACTTGTACATCTGACAAGATAGCGCGGAATCAGATGTTTTCATACACACGTGCTATTGGTTGAGTCTTCGAAGACGAGTTTAGCCTCATTCACGAATGCAACATGCGTCTTCACATCTTCGTTCATTTGGAATAGAACTTCTCTTCGAACGAATACACGAAATTTTCGGGTTTTATTAGTTTACATTTGGGGTTGTAATATTTTCTTGTAATTTCGTAGTTAGCGAATCGTATCCGTGTGATTTCTTGGTTGTGTAAACTGACGACGGTTTTGTTTATGAGGTTTCAGAAGGGATGGATAATGCTGTTGGTATTTGTTCATGGAGCTCTTCCGCGCTATTTGAAGGCCATCGTGGTTTAAAGCCAAGGGGTCTGGCTTCGAATCCAAACTAAGGCAAAGCTGCGTATAGTGTTTTTTTATTTAATTAAAATATGTGTCACAGTTGTTTATCTCACTCTGTAGCTTGGCAACTGTCTAGAGTATATCTTCTGGTGTCTAGTACGCCATTAATACGAGGCAACCTGCAAGATTGCGAGACACATTTTCAAAGTTACGTTGTACATAGCTCGGCGACAGAACTTTTATATTTATATTGGACCCCAGACTGGTTGTTTGCCGACTCGGTGCTCGGAAATGTTTGAGTTGTGTTTGACTTTGAACTGGAACTGACGCTTATCCGGACTTCACACTTTGCGAGGAAGACGCGCCAACAGTGACATTCTATGCTTAGAGATGAAGCGCTGCGAAGCAAGTAATCGTCTGGTAATAGACATCGTTGAAAGACGGCCAGCGTAAATTTCCTGGTTCGTGTTCTACCTTGCGTTAAAGTTTCCGTTTTCCACGAGCAAAGCGATGCCAAGATGTAATTACGCCATAGTATTGTTGGCCGAGAGCACTAGAGTCCGTGAGGTAGACGCTGCCCGCTGCTTGTCGATAAATCTCTCCGTCCCTCGGAGGGTTTGGCGACGGAGAAAGGAAGTAAATATTAATTTCCTGAGGGGTGTGTTATCTGCCGAAGTCGCGTCGTTCCGTGCGGAAACCCCATTAGCGGCGAGGCGATTACGTTGGCTCCTCCCACGATTAATTGGCCCGCGGCTATCGGGGCCGGGGGCGTCTGCCGTGCCGAAGGGGTCGTGGTTTCGATACCCGGCGCGCAGACAATGGCTCGGGACTTAATTAAGCCGCGCATGCGCGCAGCGCTAGTCAGAGGAGGGAGGGACGACTCGCTGGCCTTCCTTCTCGCCACACACACACACACATCCAGCCCATCTCTGCGGCCGCCCCTCCTCCCAACCCCCCGCGAGGTCCAGTCTCTCGGGGCACGTATAATTGCTACCTGGGAGCACCTGATTTATACTACCACAAACTACCGCACGGGAGAGATAGCACGCCCATCACCCCCATCCCTCCGCGCCGCTCCCGCGCCAGCAAGCTTAATTGAGCGGCGGCGGGCAACAGCGGCACAAGTCGCCCCTCCGCCCGACACAGTCCCCTTAAAACAACGGATGGAGCGTCTATGGAGCCGCTGGACTGAGGCCTCGGGGCTTGTGCTCGAGGGCGAGAACTCTTCACACGTCGCTGACGACGTAGCACTGTCGCTGTCAACAGCTACATTGACGCGCTCCTCATCCTTCTCCCTTTCATTCCTTCCTTCCAGTCTGTACAGCTGGCTACCCTCCTCGCGGTTAACATCGCCGTGGCGTTGATGCTGGAGGCACTCTCTCTCTGTATCTCTTTGTACCGAGCAAGGTGTCGCAATGGTAACACATTGGACTCGCATTCGGGAGGACCCGGGTCCGGCCATCCTGATTTCGGTTTTCAATGGTTTTCCGAAATTTCTCTAGAGGCGATGGTTCCTTAACAAAGGCTATGGTCGACTCCTCTCCCAGCTCCTGTCGTACCAAGTTGTGTGTCACCGTCTGTAATGACCTCCCGTCGACGAGATGTAAAGCCTACTTACCTGCCTCTCTGTCTGTCTCTCTCTTTCTTTTGGTTTCGCCTTTCCCTTCCGCATGCAAAACAACAAAACCCCCTAACCAAGACATCACGAAATAGTATTGCTTTCGTGAACGTTGTTGCTTTCATATGACATCTGTGAACATTTGCTTTCAAAAAGTAAATGTATGTTGAAAACTTTCGCACTTTAAGAATCACCGACACGACGGCATTAGCACAACCAAAGGTGATGGGTGAATTTGAGCTGTATAGCAAAATAAAGTGCCCGATTATATCAATATTTTAACGTAGGGGGCGGCGGGTTCAGTGATAAAATCCGAGGAAATAAAATCGTGGGCGTTTTAAAAGTGTTTTTGAATTTAGTAGTCCAAATTCAAATATTACAGTATCACATAAATTACCCTACTAAGCACGTGATGGTAATAATTCAGTGTTTCCTACTTATAGTAGATTGTTAGGTGGTCATATGACACCCCCCCCCCAACTGACCTTGGAACTGCCGCCCATTACTGTGGTGTTTATATTACATGTTTATATAACTTTACTGCAGGTCTCTCCCCTCGAACTACGTTTCAAAATTTAATTGTTACTTGGATGAAATTGTTTTGTTTTTTTTATGCTGTGTTCCGCAGGAATGAAGAGCAGAAGTAGTAGATAGTGATTCATTTACGACAAATTTTGTAGATGTGAACAAGATGTTTAATGAAATTGCTCGTGATGACGTAAATTTCCTCTCATGCCTGCAACTAGGTGAAGATGTTTATCTTTTGCCATTCAAAAAACACATTCTGGAATGACAAACCAAAGAACTTTTACCGCCAACATCCGGATGATGGTCTTATTTTTAACAATTTTTTAAACTACAAATAGCAGTTGGTTTTACGTACTTAAGGCGTTTTATTACTTGAAAATTAAAAGCTTTAAATTTGACAAACAAAAATTTATTTACAAAATATACATTTTATTGGGGCTCACTTGCTGTGAAGTTACACCGTGGACATTTTTGTAAGTTATGCACGTAAACTTTTTATAAGTTACAAGGGATATCTTTGTACTTCCACAATTTTTTTGTAAAAGCACAGTGATTTTTCTTGTAAAGTTATTTATTTATTAAAGTTACAAGGATTTTCTTTGCAAATCACGGGTTTGTCGAATCGAAAATTGTCAGTTACATAGACACATCGCAGCCTCTGGTATACATCTTGCTGAAACCAAAATAAGTGTGTGTCAGTGTGTATGTGTGTATGTATATATATACACATATATATGCATGCTACCAAACTGAAATTGTTAAGTAATTGGACAGTACACTGACTGTATTAAACTAAAAGAGAATGATTAGTGAATACCTTGAGTTGATCTAGCGGTATCCCTAAAGTAAGAATGGTAAACAATCGTAAGAACACTGTTTATTTTGAAAAAAGTTACGCATAAAATTTATTGTTTAACAGTAAATATATAAATGAGTTGCTTTTTTGATCAGAATACAATGTACTAAATAATTTGAATTTCATTTTTACCCCGTTGCCATAGGACAAATACGAAACTTTACGTTATGATGTTTCAAACGTATACTTTATAATTTTTACAATAACAATACTTTTAATTTTACGAATAATTTATTTTGAAAATTGATTTTTTAATGAATTTTTTTGTGAGCGTGCGAGAATACTTCTAGAGGGCAATGCGAAATCTTAGCTACCCTCAAATAACAGCGATAAATTAAACAAAGTAGTAATACAATTTTTACTAAAATATTTTTTAAAGTTCGTAAATTAAGAATAGGTACTCATAACTTTTAACAGTGTACGACATAACAAGCGCAAGACGAATATGTTTAATTTAGTGTAAAAAGTAAAAAGTTATTTTGTACATTAAATAGTTTGCGATTTCCGACTGTTTATTTCAACTAATGTATGGTTTTGCGTTAAAATAGCGTATTTTCAAAAGGAAATTCGTGTTTCTGTTGTCATGGACTGCTAACTGTGTTCACGAAATTCCAAATTTAAATTTCGGTAGATTTATTTAGTGGTAATAACGATTTTTTTTGCAATGGGTACCTAATTGGTTCTTATTAAGTGCTAAAATATTTAGTTTTGATAGTGACCCCACAGTGTTTTAGTTACCTCTCACCAATAATAATAATATAATCTACCTAAAGTATTTGTCCAGTAAAGCGGGCGATATCATTGAGGAATGCCTTGTACACCGCTTATGAGAAGTTACTCCATATTCTCCAGGGATTATGGCAGTTTCTTGTATTGCTACGTATTGAAAACATTCGTCCGTAAATTCCTGTATAGTTCGCGAAGGAATAGTTTGCAAACGGCGACACTGGTCACGTACGTATAATTTTATACATGAAGTAGCCGGCACAGAAGCAATCCTGGCGTATGGTGCAGTAAAAATTGGGCGTTCCTTGAATCATGGTGTGATAAAAGGAAATAAATGTTTTTTTATTATTGTTTTTCATTTATTAGGCATTCTTATGTACCAGAATAAAAAAATTCTTTTACGCGTACTGTTCGGTAATAACTAATAATAGTTATTTGTGGTGTACGTTAGATTCAGCAGCTGGGAGATACAGTTTTCATCTAGCAACGTGGTGTTATGCTGGGCAGGAGAACAGCAAACAATCTGCATATTTGTGATGGTGGCTTGTGGACATCAGTTGTCCTTC
Source organism: Medauroidea extradentata (assembly GCA_003012365.1). Taxonomy (NCBI): domain Eukaryota; kingdom Metazoa; phylum Arthropoda; class Insecta; order Phasmatodea; family Phasmatidae; genus Medauroidea; species Medauroidea extradentata. The sequence continues at coordinate 40,058 of PNEQ01002900.1, read as the reverse complement.
CTTCAACAAGCAGGCTTGGACCTAAACATAGCTATTATACAAAACCCAGTAAGGGTAACCAGAATTTCACTTTTATCGATCACGGTACTGGCATGTATTATTACTTCGGCGTAGGCTGTTACTAAATAACCGGATCGCAACTTAATTAATTTGGATTTTAGTTATTTGTATACCTGACGTATGCCTAATGTTGATTATTGTAATGTTTCTAAATCTGTAAAGGAGGCTTTAAATAAACTGAGCTTTGTTTGCGGAATTTCGGAACATTCTCCCTACTTCAAAGTCGTACTTGAATTAAACTTTAGTAAGGTGCTTCTTTTTTTTAAAGAAATTACTGGATTTGAAAAATAAATTGTCAGTTTTCTGGAATCTTTAAAAAATACAAACACAGTCAATTCATTTCTTATACACATCTTGCCGTATAGGCAGTGACACTGTTCTTTAGTGTGAATTATTTCATTTCAGTAAGTCAGTTGATTTTCATTTCAAGCATAAAACCGTTTTTATGCAAATTTGCACTTTTCCGTGCCATTTAACAAAAACTATGAGAGCTGAAAATAATTAAATACAGTAAAAAATAGGCACAGTGTATGTTATACAAAACAAACAAATCTCGTATAAATATAAAAAATTACTAAAACATTTAACATTTTCGATGAACAGTCCCCATAATAAGTACTCACCTAATCATGAACATCCCATGTCATGGTAGTCGCAATGTGCGAATACTGCTTGTTTAAAAGGTTGTTGTTCACGCTTCGATGATATGGTATGTTTGCAGTTGGAAGAATTTTTTTCTGAAATTCTGTCCGCTAGTAATCCTGTATTCTGGACCCATGTTTATTGGACATTTGTAGCTTCTTTTGGCCTGTACTTTCCATTTATGAATTATTGACCATCACTTTTGTTACACCCTGTATAATCAAGTCCCACACTGCTGTCCAGCTGCATATCAGGAAATGAAAATATGTTAAGGTTACGCTTATATTCGTACAGCGAAATTCGTGCTTGGTAGATATTGGTTTCTGTGTGAACCAATTGTAACACGGAGATAAGAGTGCGTGGTATATAATTCAGAGCTAAAAGCATCAGTTCAGAATTGTATGTTTTTCGAAGTCAATTTGCAAAAATCAAAAAACAGCCATCCTAGACAATAGTTTTTGCCAACTTTGTGAGCAAAAATATTTCTCTATTAACGTATATCTGAAGAACAAACGCGGATGCCGAAATCTCGTACTTTTAATAGCGGCGCAAGAGATCGCGCTTAACAAATTCATATTTCTGGTTAAATGTTTGCTTATAAAGTTGGCAAATATAATTATCAAGCGACTGCTGTTTTGTAGTTTTTATATATTGACTTTCAAAAAATGTAGATCTGAACTGAAGAATTCAGAGCTTATTTTTCTACCACGCTCTGTTAAGGAACGAAAGCTGAAAAATGTTTTGTGCCCACTGTAAGTACGTTTGAAAACAGTGTAGCATCGTTCTCGCTTTATGAATGTATGGCACATTCAAGGCGCGACGCGACTGTCTGTAGACGAATCTCAAACATTCAATTATTGGAGAACCCTCGCTGGCGCAGCGGCCTGGGGAACTAGAACCTGTGTTAGACTATTGAACACGTACTGAAAAGTCGCGAAATTATAAGATTAACTCAATACACTTTCAAGTCTGGTGATTTTGCCTTGCTTTCGGCCCCGCTGCTGGGCTCCACTCCGTTAGCTTCTATTACTGCTGTTGATACAGAACTGGAACCCAGATCTAAAGCTCTGAATTCATTATAGAACAAGAAAGAATCTTTCTTGGATAATGTGAGCTTTGAACGATTCCTGCAATGGGTTAGTTCTTACTATAAATTGAACCATTTTACTAACATATTGCGTACGCCTGCTACTATTCCTCTTGTGTTTTCTTTTCGCCTGTGTTCACATATATTCGTTTATTTTGCTGTTTGTGTTGTTATTGTTGTTCTCGGCCATTTTTGTCTCAATTTTTCACACACCTTACTTTGTTCTTTTTTTTTGTCGGGTTTATTGATACAAAGACTGTATTTCGTTCAGGAAATATTTTTTTGTCGCGTTTCTGGACAGCAGTATATTTCTTACTGGAATTGTATATGCTAGATGTTTTTGACAACAGCTAATACTGGCATTCATTTTTCTTTTTTTTGTATTATTATGAGATTTTCTGCAACAATGCAACATTCGTTCACGATGGCAATAAAAATGGTTCAGTTCCTGGACAATTTTGTGCCATTAACAAATCTGAAAGAATGATGTGTTAATTCCGACCTACGTGTTCAGGGCTGAAACTGACTGCTTGACTGGGGCAGCAGCCAATGGACCAGGGAGTATTTCAATAAGAGTCCTAACTCCCATGTTAAACACAGGGAACCTTATTTCTTCCAAGGACGTCAGAAATACGCTAATATGTGGCTACAATTCACCTCTATCTAATACCATCGTCAGCAAAACACGATTTATAATAATTTTCATATTTTAGTAATTTGTGTTTATTACTTTATTATTAATTTTCGTTATTACATTACATATAACTTTTTAACATGCTACATATAACTATTCGTTAATGACATGCATTAGTCCTACAGATGCATTATTTCAACTAGTTGTTATACATGTGAGTAGTCCAGTTCCAAAACTCTCCTTGTTCACTTTCACTGAAACTGAGCAAATCACGAAAAACTGATTTGCGAGCCCATTTGTGAAATGGTTAAAGCAGTTTTTCAAAGTGTATCTGTTATTGAATAAGGCGAGTTTTGGAAACTATCATCATGCCAACTTTAGCGCACGTTTAAAAGCTACACAAATCTGTTAAGAACTCATTTTTTCTTGGAGATGGACAAGGAGAGTTTTGGAATTGGTCTACTCATGTGCTAGTTTTATTTTTAGTTGCATAACTTGTCCGACGGAGGAGGGAAACTTCGACAATCTTCAGTAAGGATTCGTTTTCTCTATGCCAGTTACGATGACCTGCAATGAACTAACAGCTGATACTCCAAATTGCAAAAATCATATACACTGATCTTCGTGGTTTAATAAGTTCTTTGATTGACCGCTAGAGGCGCTCTCCGTCAATATCCGATAGAGTGACCTATATTGACCGAGTATTCTCACCCTCTTCGTTTACGGAGTGGAATTATAGCCGGTGAAGACGCAAGACTGTCCTTTATTTTGTGTACCGGCACAGATCTCAATGCCTTCATACGTACGTGCTTCCTGTGACGTCAAACCTCTAATATGGTGTCGTGAGAACATGCCACTCTGTCTAAATGTTAGTCTAATACCCAAGAAACTATGGCGATCGCAGCGAGCGTCAACAGAAACATATTTTATTTCCAGGAAAGATTGGCGAATTCTGTATAGACTATATATTGGACGTTAGTGGTTAGTCTACTCCACTCACGGTCAAATACTGTCTCTACGTGTGGTGCACGCAGTGACAAAGCATCAACACGGTATAACGATGGGTAAAAAAAAACAGGAATAGGAGTAAAGAAAAATTGAATGGTCATGTGTCTCCATCCAGCATAGATTTTTGATTCTGCTCAAAGATTCCTCTTGGGTGTCTTTTAACTTTGCACATTACAGTTGCTACGTTTCTATTCCCAAATTTGTAAAGAGAGAGAGAACGAGGAATAGAACCCCAACCTACTTTCTCAAATTTTAACGCGATTAAAGTTTTGACTAATGACTGTTTACAAATTTCACCACCAAAAGACAACGTCTGAGGCAGTAATACAATGTTTCAAATTGTTGTTATTCGTGTTGACAGCTCCTTAAATATCGCTCACTGTCTGCATACACAGCGTGAATGAAGAAGACGGGAAATATCAAGGGTGCTTCCCAGAGGGGTGACTGTGCCCCATGGACCGCCAGAAGTGTAGGGCAATGACTTAGCCATTCACACGACGGGGATAGGACCAGTGGTTGGTTGTTGGAGGGGGGAGGGGCACCCAGGTGCCCACAGGACAACTCGCGACGCGACTTTACCCCCGCGGGGCTCCCACAGCCGAGGGCGGTGCGGGACTTGCGCCGTTCTTGCCCCCAGGCGCTGCACCTCGCAAGCCTTCAGTACCTTATAATACTGACACAAACCACAGGACTGGCGGCCCCGCTCCACCAAATGATGGGGGAATTACAAAGAACGCCAGGAATTACTTTTCGTTCGAGGAGCCGGCCGGGCAAGGCCATCTTCCTCGCTCTCACACCCGGGACCGGGCCCCCTCACGCCACCGCCCTGCCCCCTGGCTTCTCGGCTGGCCCCGGGGGCTGGGAGGAGGGTGGTCGCCGGCGGCCATCTTGTCCGCTCTCTCCCGCCTTCCCGCGCACACGCTCTGCTTAGCGGCCGGGAAATTGCGTCAGGAAAAACCGTGTTCGTCAACTATTTATTCATGTGACACTCGCTGTCTTAATTTGTCTGAAAATACACTGCGGGAACGTTTTGCTGAAAGGATTTCGGCCGTGAAAATAGCATGGCGTTGCGGGCGCGGGTGAAATATCGGGAGTGTTATTTCAGGTTTTTCTTTGCTCTGCTACAGTGACCTTGTTGCATAATTTTTATTAATTAAACGTGTATAATCAGAAACTTTAATAATAAAACTTCAGTTTTATGTGCTTCAGTTAGTATTATTTAAATAACAAAGTACAAAAAAAATTATACTCTTAAAATTCTAAATCCATGGGGAGGGGGGGCATTTACCTCCCCCCGCCCCCCTAAATGACGCCCCTGTGAAATATAATGGATAATGTTAGGAAATCCTATACCCAAACACCAATATTCAACGTCGTGTATATTACAGATTGCGTAAGACACCTATCCAACCTGTCCTACACGCATGGCTGCTCTGCATTTCTCTCCAGGCGCTTTATGCTATATGTGGTTCACGATGTAGTGAGCACTTTTGAAGATCATTTCGTCTAGAATAATAATTAAATTATATTTTTATTGTATATTCAGGCATTATTTTTGCATTTCCTACACTTTAATTGTTCCTTATGGAGACTTATTTTAAAAAATAGCGGGCAAGTACAAATTATATTAAAGATAAAAAGCAACTAGGGGTTCAAAAGTGTTCACCGTACTTCGAACCACCTGTAGCAACTTTGAAGGTTTTTTTAAGGTAAGGTAAGTGGGCTTTACGTCTCGTCGACAGCGAGGTCATTACAGACGGTGACACAACTCGACACGACAGGAACAGAGAGATGAATCGCCTTTGTTAAGGCCACTTGTTTCTTTTTACGTTGTTGTGGATTTTTTTTTTTAATATAAAAATTGCAGTAGATATCGATTAACCATCACATAGATGTGTTCAGAACTGATACCTATAAAAAGATGGGGTCACCACTGAAAGTGTCAGTCAGGCGAGTGATACGATACCACTGCACGACGTTGCAGTGTCTTGCGGTAGAGACGATACCACACCAGATGAGACGGTCAACATCGCCCTTGGTGCCGTGCCTCACTTATACAAACACACGACCAGTAGGCGGGCGCCTTAAGGACATGATCGATCATTTCTTCTGCTTTAACGATAGTTATTTTCTTAATGCTAACAGAGAGCAGATATCTAAAAACTGTTGTCAGTTTTGTTATAACAATGTATTCAATCTTAACTAATTTTTCAAGACAAAATACGTAAATGTTTCAGCTAATTTTACATTTAAGTAAATTCTCATTAATGAACTAATTAGCCTAATCTATGAAATTTTTTGTCTAGAAAAAGTTAGACTTCATACTAAGAATAATTTTGAACAAACCTGTGCGACAGTTTCTCGATACCTACTTTAGTTAAGGGTACTGTCTACAGCAATTTTCATCACCTTGTCTTTATTTTTATATTTGTACCAGTTATTTTTTTCTTGTTTTATGCCCAAAATTATACTAAATTTTGCTCTTATAAAATTGTATTATCTCGCATAGTTTTCGCGTAATTGCTCGTTAAAGCCAAATTTTGCATGTTTCCGTTTTGAGGATGACATTAAAACCAACTCACTTACCAAACTGAAAAAAAAAAAAAAAAAAAAAATCACGGTGACTAACGATGTTGTATGATACAAGTTCTGCTATGTTAAACCACAAAATAAAATATTTTTGTATTAAAAAATAATTATTATTGTATTTTTAAATTTTCTATTTTAAATTTCAGAATTTTTTAATTGCAAAAAGTTTTATTCTTTGTTTTTATGTACAAGCAATTGTAGCCTACGACGTCTTTAACCACTGTGAATTTTTTCAATTTGGTATGTCAGTTGGTTTTAGTGTAGTCCTTAAAACGGAAACATGCAAATTTCGACTTTAACAAGTCATTATGCGAAAACTATGATATATAAAAAAAAAAAGTTCATAACAGCAACATTTATTTACAGGTTGTGTCTAAAAAATATATATAGATATATATATATCTGGTACAAATATAAAAATAAAAACATAGTGATGAAAATTGCTGTAGACCGTGCCCTTAAGGGTGTTCAAGTGCGACAAAACCATAATTTTATATTTTTGTGAAATAGTGTTTGTTTTGTAGACGATACTTGTGAGTACTGTTTCCTCTTACAAAACAATTTTAGCTGTCACAGTTTTCTCATAACGGTGCGTCAAAGTCAAAATTTGCTTGTTATGCTGCCACGCAAATAGTGAATACTATTTGATCTACTTAAATGAAATAATTCACTGTGAACTAAAATCCCATGAGCTCTGCAATAAATCATTATAAAACCCACAACGTAATATTTGGAATTTTTTTAAAAAGATCACAGAAATACTGAAAAAAGTTACAAATTCAACATTATTTAAAAATATAAAAATAGTTAATTGTATATTTTTTAAATGTTTTATTACGTAGTCCATGGCATGTTACTTCACCGGAATTATTTCACTTACCAAGTCAATTATTGCTTTTCACTATTTGCATGGCAGCAGAACATGCACATTTTGACTTTGACGCACCGTTATAAGAAAACTATGAGAGCTAAAATTTTTTTGTTAGGAGGAAATTGTACTCACAAGTATCTTCTATAAAACTAACACTATTTCATAAAAAATATAAAATTATGATTTTATCGCACCTGAACACCCTTAAGGCATAAAAACAGTAGAAATGATGAATCATGCCCTTAACTTTATTTTCCCTAGCAAAGAAGAGAGCCCTGCCGCTACAGTTGTCCGACCGTGGGAAACGCCTTTTAAAAAAACTTCGGGTGCTGTGTGTTTATGTTGGTATTTAATTTCATTACTGGATATACTGTAATAGTACATTTTCAATTATTATAATAACACTAAACGCTATAGGATCACTAAGCATGATCAGGAAAGATTTTTTTGTTAATACGTGTTTTGGTACAATGGCGGTACAACCATGTTATGTACTTGATTCAACAATGTTTTCTACCCAAACAAAATATTTTCACTTGATCTAGTAACGCAGATATATTTAATGAATCAACAAGACATGCCTGCCGAGTGCCAACAGTATGTATTTTTAACCAAACGTTATATGGAACTTCCCTATTACAATGTTTTGATTGTTTTATTGCATCCGTATGTTTTTTTTTTTCGTACATAATGGTATAAAGCTATTGGACATGTGATATAAATTATATAATATAAAGGTATACATTTATGTACAATGATAATATTTCACAATCTTACTTTCTTGAATAAATGTTCAGTCACCATTGGTTGGACCATGTATTCATTAATCTGAAACAAAAAATTAAAGCAAGATACACAGCATATGCTCTGCATTGTACAAGCACATATGTAATTTAATTTTGATGATCTAAGTACTCTTCTCCTGAGTAAAAAGCATGTTCGACAAAAAACTTATAGTTTCGTTTTGAAGGTGTTTGACCACAAATAAACATGTATAAAGACTTCGCGGTAAAAAGTGCATTTTTTAAGTGTTCTGGCAATAGTAATAATAATAATTTATTGTGGCTTTAGACGTTAGTTTTTGTTGATCTTCAATGGCGAAATATACAAATTGTGTGAAAAGAAAAATACAGCATGATTTCAAAAGGGCTAACTTGACCTTGAATAGCGTGCTGTAGGCAGAAGTCAGTGCGAGATATGTTCCTCAGAGTGTAAATCACCACGGCTGGTGTAGCGTGTCAGTGGCAGTGAGGGCGGGGATGCTGGCGGTCGAGAGGGCCATAGAGCCTTGTGCCCGGGTGCGGGGTAGGTATGTCCTGCACAGCTGGTAGTCCTCCCTCCCTCCTGGGGACGGCAGGTAGCTGCGGTAACATCGCCCTCCCGGGCTGGGTCTATTAATTGGAGACCCTACCCGATCGCGGGAAAATAACAGGTCGCCGGGCGATCCTTACCACGACACCAGGCGAGCTCTTGTTTCCGGCGTGCGGGAAAACAGCACCGTGCTCCCGCCCGGGCCCCGCCGTAGGTATTATTATCTCGTCTGTGAAAAAAAAAAATATATATATATATGTATATATATAAAATTTATATATATGTGAGATTGGTCAGATCTGATTCTCTCCCCCAACACACACACACACACACACACAAATATAAATATAGTGGGTATGCCATTTTGTGGGGAAATGTGATTAAATTGTAGAGCATACAAACTATGTGGTAAGTCACTGCATTGTGATTCAACAATACTCAATGTGTAATCTTTAAATTTGCACAATTGTTTGTGTACAACATACATATATTTATTCCAAGGAAGTTTGCTCATTTATCTCATTTTGAGATCCAAATCTAGTGCGTGTGTAATCTTTCATATGGGATGGTTGGCACTCTTCAGAGGGCACAGGGGGAGGTGTGAGGACACATTCAAAAACATTGTACACTGACTAATTATGAAATATGGTTCTACATCTTGACATTCAGTGTATCGTAATGTTTAAAAGGGCATAGGACTTGTAGCAATGCTTAAAACGCCAGTTGTATTTTCCAGGTTTTTGGAATTAATTTTAGAAAAACTACCAAAGAAATACCTGGGGAGCAGGTTTGACAAACGTTATGCTTAATCATTATGCCAGGGTGTCACATTCATTTAGCATAATCATTTGTGTCAAAATGAAATGTACGGAAATTCCTCAGAGATTGTACCCCAGAAAAATGTCATTCTGGCCAAATATTTGCTCAAAAAGGTGGTAAAAAATATTTTTTTAACTTGTCTCCTCTCATGATTTTTTCTTATTGTTTTGAAGGAAGTGTCAATTTACCACATTCTTGTAAAACATTTGATTGCTGAAATGGGCCTAACTTTGTTTTATGCTGACAAGTACAGAACTGAAGTAACAATGACATATTACACTTCTAAAACTTCAGCACTGTCATAGGTCATTCACCACAAAATGAGTTTTTTGTGTTTACTTTACCATGAAAAGATAGAACTTTATTTATGTATTGCAAAAAGTAACCATTATAAACAATGGGTATAGGCTGTTAGCAGTAAAGTGGCACTTTTTGAATTCTGTCATATCTAGACTAGAAGAAGAAGAAGAAGAAGAAGAAGAAGAAGAAGAAGAAGAAGAAGAAAAAACTTATTGTGGCCTTAGACATTAATTTTTTGTTACAATAGAAACTTTTGAATATTATTTATGTTTGTATTAAAAAGTGGCAGAAAAATACAAACTGATTAAAAAAAAAATAGTCCGGACTTACAAATTACTCCCTTCATCATGAACCACCAATAGAAATAATTGGTAACTATCCTGGGTTTGAAAACTACTAGTTTTAATGTGAAATATTTATAGTTAATGTACAGGGAAGCTACATTCTGTGGGCATTACATGAGATGTAAACATTATACATAGTCACAGTGTAAAGTTTTGAAGGAACTGTTGTCCTTTAGCTCCAAATGCAGTGAGTAACTGTGTACACTACTGATATTCACTTTCAGACCTTTTGTTACAGACGTTGATGAATGTGCCTCCGCACCATGCCAGAACAGCGGCACCTGCATTGACTTAATAGACGGTTTTCAGTGTGAATGTCCATCTGGTTGGGAAGGCAATGCCTGTCAGTTTGGTAAGCATCTTTTTTCTGCTACTCAGTAGCAGCTCAAGGGATGTTGGCAGGTAGGGCACGAATTGCGGAGAACTGTACACTCCTTTGAACGTGCCGCCGTGCACCACTGACCATGAAATATCTACTGGCTACTTATTGTGTTGTGACCAGTCAGTAATAAGCAGCACCTACATACCAGCATGTCAGTGGCTGTAGCGTTAACTGTATACAGTTCTCTGCAGCTTGTGCGCCACCTGACAACATACTACGAGCCGCCACTGCTACTACTGTACAATCTTCTACCGTAATAATAGTTGCTCATATATAATATGTTTCTTAACAAATTTCTTGGAATAAATATGGAAAAAAGAACTGTGGACCACAAAGATCTTCAGTCTATTTGAGGTAATTTTTTTGTTGTGCTTATGGTTTTGTCATTGTAGTACATTAAATTTTCAGTCAGTTAAGTGTGAGATTAGTTTCCTACTTCTTTTAAATTGGGCGAGTGCCTACTCATTCTAAAAATTTGGTGTGTTCTATTTACTGTGTCAAATATTTGATTGTAAACATGTTTGCGAAATAATTATGGAGCACATTATTAGACAGATTTTTTTCTGAACTGTGTGTGTACCGTTCAGATGCAGATGAATGCCAGGGAAGTCCCTGCATCAATGCATACTCGTGCCAGAACTTGGTTGGCGACTACCGCTGCAAGTGCCAGCAGGGCTGGGCTGGTAAGAACTGTGACCACAACATAAATGACTGTGTGGGTCAGTGTCAACATGGAGCTACCTGTATTGATCTGGTCAATGACTACCACTGCGCCTGCCAGCCAGGGTACACAGGTATGTCCCAGCCATTTCAACACTATTACAGTACACAACCTTGTACTTAACTAGTTTTTCAGCTTTATTTAATCAATATATTTTCAGTATTTCTCTGAGTTAATTGTTGTTTTGGGTTTCTTGTGACATGGCTTTATTGTTAAAAAATAAACAATTTTACAATCTGCTTTAGCACTGTTGATGTTTAGTTGTTCACAGTGTCTAATTTGGCCTATCTAATAGTACGTAATAGTACACTTGTACAAATTAGTAAGTTAGTATTGTTAACATTGGTTCAACTGATTTTTATACTCATTTTATAACTGTTTTATATGAAGGAATGTGTTCCTTATCAAAATAAAATAGCCAGAAGTTCTGTCTTACTTACTTGGGTGGCTATGGGTGCATAAATAGCATAAATATGCAATTGTGCATACACATTTGTCTGTGTATGAGAGAGAGAGAGAGAGAGAGAGAGAGAGAGAGAGAGAGAGAGAGAGAGAGAGAGAGAGAGAGAGAAAGTATTAAAGGCAATGAAAAAAATATGCTTTAGAGAATGTTTGTTTATTAACATTATGTGCTTCAAGTCTCTTACTAGCCTAACAACGGTTTTTGCCTATTGCAGGAAGAGACTGCCACACTGATATTGATGACTGCGAGAGTAATCCATGCAAGAATGGCGGCGAGTGTTCAGATCAGGTCAATGGCTATCGGTGCATATGTCCTGTGGGCTTTATGGGAGAGCAGTGTGAAGTAAGTGCATCATGAGTACATTAGAACTTGCTGATTACTGAAGTTCAAATTGAATGTGATAAACAGATAGCAGTTACAATCAAACAGTCAATACATTAGTTACTGTATCTGGAAACCAGGCAAGGTTAAGCAGCGAAGTGTTAGGAATCTCAGTCTTTAGGGGCACTTGTTAACTTATATTAGATGTGACTTAGTATATGTTAAATCTATACAGATGCCACTAGTGAACTTTATTATTCATTTCAGGGATTCCCACATTGCTATTGGATCTTTTAGGCTAATTATGATATGTGCTGAAAACTGTGGACAAATGAATATTTTGTCTATAAATAAAACTCAGTTTCTGCACATTTTTATTCTGGTAACAATAGTTTCCTCGTTTCTAAATGCAGAGAATGGGTTTTGTTCGAAAACAACATAATTAAAAATGAGTGAATGCCACCGAACCAGGGGTGTCATTTCAGGTTTTTCTGGCAGGAGGGGGGGGGGAGGCAAGATTTTTTTTGGCAACAGTGACCTTTTTGCATGTTTTTTATTAATTAAAATTAACTTGAACAATAAAACTTCAGTTTTAAGTGTTTACATTAATATTATTTAAATTACAAAATACACAAAAAAATGTATACACTTTTCTTTCTAAATCCAGAGGTGGTATTTGCCCCAGCTGCCCCCCTAAATGACGCCCCTGCACAGAATATGATTTAACAAGTAAATTTTTATTCGTGCTCGTGCCATAGCTCTCAGGTTGGCTGCGCTCTTAAGGGTGTTCTTAAGGATGCTCTTAAGAGTGCTGTTTACCTCGTAGCCCCAGCTAGAACAAGGAAAGGGATTTACACATCACTGTATATTTGGTGGTGATCGGTCGCCTTTCACGATGTTGCTTTCGGACAAAAAACATTTTCTACATTGAGAAAAGGAAAATATTGCTATAGGAATGAAAATGTGGGGAAAAAAAAAATGAAAATATGCTTTGAGTTTTTTTTTTATAAATTCTTATTTGGTCAAAGTTTTCAAGGTACTGTATTAAAAAAAAATCCCAAAAGATTTTACAGCAATGTGGGCCGCACTGAGAACGAAAATTCACTGGTGGGAAATATGTAGATCAGACATGTACTAAGCTACATCTAATGTAATTTAACATGAAAATCCCTATCCTTGATCTTGCCATGGCTCTGAACTAGGCAACACCCTTAAGGGATAAAAATTTAAAGAACTATTATTGCTAGGACCTGAGCTGTCATGAACAACATACAGCTGTAATATGTTTTCTAGTACCAATGTAAGTGTTGTAATAGTGACTCATATACATTTATAATGAAAATGTATGCATCTGTTTTAGGTGGATCATGATCATTGTAGTCCCAACCCATGTGAGAATGGAGCACCATGCTTCAACACACAGGGGGACTACTACTGTCACTGCTCTGAGGATTGGCAAGGGAAGAACTGCAGCACGCCACGTATACACTGCAGCCACCCACCCTGCGAAGGTACTGTACAGTAATTTTTTTTACATGAATTTGGTTCACAATTCATTTGCCTTATCTGTAGATGGATATAAACGATTTTCATTGTTCATTATTTTGCATTCCTGATGGTGGACCAGGCATGAAAAATATACACTGAGACATCTCCTGGTTATTAGGCATAAAGAGTTAATGCTTGTATGGCTAATGCCAGGTCAGGACTACCTCAAAAGCATTATTAACCAACAGACACTGTACATAATATACTGGAGCAGTGTACACTGTCACCTACATTAATGGCAATATTATTCACTGTCTTTAGTTTAATATTTATTAATTATGCATGTTCGATTAAAAAAATTAATGGATAGTTAAGCTCACATCATGCAGAATGTAGCATAGGCCACTGTACTTGTGGACAAGGCATTAGTATGCCATAGCAAGAAGACTAGCATGGATGGGATACTTGAGTTCATTGTTGTGGTAAGTGGCATGCTAGTTACCCCAGACAGCCAGGAGCCTCGTGAGTACCATAAGAACTGTCTAGCTAAGGCAGAGACGTCTGCACTAGGGCACGATGCACCTGTGGACCAGCTTGTGAAGAGACCTCGCAGACGAGGTGATGGTAGCCTAGGGAACCATTGAGTAGCCGGCAGGGGGTCGGCTGGCCCCCTGCTGAGCGGAGAAATGGAACCAAAACCTGTTGCTGAAACAAAACAGAACAAAACGTAGCTTGGAAAATAATAAGTGTGCCTGGGGGCTGCTTGCAGCGTTGGTGTTGCTGTGTGCCTTTCCCCACCGATGTTCTAATTTTATTGTAATTTTTAATTTAAACAGTTGTTAAATTCTCATTATAAATGTAAGACACTGCTGCAAAGGTTGGGCTTGACTGATGTCTACTTCCCTTGTTCCTACCAGCCTGTAAATTATAGGTGGCCAAGTTTTTAACGGCTGTAATCAGTTCACTTGACCATGACCAGCACTGTGCAAGAGTTCTGACTACTCAGACCTGCTTGGCCAGTCTATGTCCTCTGTGGAATGTTTGAAATATAAGAAAAGTGTTTCCACATTTATTCTGTTTCACAATTCTTACTGCTGTGATATTACTCTATGGCACAGTAAAATTATCACTGAGTACCTAAAGAAAAGCAATATAAGCTGTACTGTAATAAGATTATTGCATGAAGTAACGACTGCTTAAGGTAATAAATAAAAAAAAAATGTCCCACGTTATTAGGTGTTATTTTTACACTGAATGTTAAACAGTACAATTCTGACAAGTTTTCCTTAGGTGCGTGCTTGATAACATTACAGAATCTCGAATCTACTACTTTTATAATTTTACATAAACTATAAATACCCAAATTATTTTTCACTTAAATATTTAATTTTAATTTGCCATCAATCTGTATAGACCATGTTCTATAACACTATCTGAAAATTAAAATTTTGTGTTTATTTTCAAAGAAAACATAGAGAAATTCTGTGTGTGTTTAAACACATATACATTTACATATATGTTTACCAAAAACTTGCATAAATAGTTATATTCAAATTAGCATGAGTTTGCATTTATTACTACGTACACATGTTAGTATTAGAGATATGATGAGTAAAAATTGGCAACATACGTTATTGTTGAATTTAAGAAGTATAATTGTAACTACTTGTGATTTTCTGTTTAATTTTTTTTGTAAACTTAAGAGTGAGGAATTTTTTTTGAAAAGTTGATTTAATAAATTCTCAGCCACCTGTATAACATGTTTGTTACAAACCACGAGGCATGTAATAAAGTTGGCACTACACTTTGTACAGTTGTGGACAGCTGCACTGTGCCAGCACCATCAAACTCCAGTGCCGGGGGAGCGATGCTGATCCCGTCTGGTATCTGTGGCGACCACGGCGCATGTATCAGCTTGTCTGCAGGAGGCTTCCAATGCTCCTGTGATGCGGGTTATACTGGCAAATACTGTCACGAGAGTAAGTATCACAACCACACCACAAACACTTCATGCCTTGTTTCATACCAATAGAGGAAATTGAATACATATTTAATGTTTGCAACTGTGGTTACTACCATCATAAGTGAGTGAACACAGAGTCTGAATTCTAGTAGAACAAACACTTAAAGTAATGCTGTGCCATCAAGCTTATGTCTTATACAAATGAACTACTACTTCATGTTTTGATGACAATGAATCACATATTTTGGTTATAAATTCATAATCTATAAAGTAAGAATATCATATAAAAATTACATTTAGCTACTAAAACTTACAAATTAAAATTATTGAGGGTGACGTCACTTTATTCTCCCAGTAACGACACCAATGCAACCATTGTGTGGTTGCACGAAATATCTTGAAACATCTGTTGCCACATCATCAGATCTGATCTGATTCAGTACATGTTTTTTCCTGCATCACCATTAAAATGTTTTATGTCTAGGCTATTTTTACAATGGTGTAAATTACTGTGTATCCCATTGTCAAGCTTCTGTTCTGTGACTATTTTTGCTTTAAGAACATTCTTCACAACAATGATTTAAAATACCAGTAGTATTTGCCAAAATGCCTTTGTATGCTGTAATAGTTTTAAGTTAACAATTAATAGTAAAAAATTTTCTTAAAAATCTTACAAATTTATCAACAACACATAGCACTACTTATTAGTAAAAACAGTAAGTTACAATTTTATTTTTACTTAATGTGTAATTTTTATTACTTTCCACTAACAACTGGTTTAACATTCTGCTGTCTACACTCCAAGAAGTACAATTTATTTCTAAGATAAATTCAGGATTACATACGTATTTTGTAACACAATGAATTGTCACAGGGTTTTAATTAATTACTGCATTAGTATGGAACACTGTGCTATATTAGGAACAAAGACAAAGGTCTTGTTATGTCTGTCATTGTAATTGGCTGTGATAGTTTGTTTCTCTGCTACAGACATCAATGACTGCAAACAGAATCCTTGTCAAAACGGTGGGACATGCGTGGACAAGGTCAACTCATTCCAGTGCATCTGCAAAGAGGGCTGGGAGGGAGAGATATGTACCATTAGTAAGTACTGCATTTTTCTCTGTTCCTTTCTTAGTGGTAGTTGATACATTTAGCTATACAAAGTATGTATTAATTAGTAGTCATTGTGTTTCTGTTAAGGCTCAGCATCTGTAACCATATTGTTTTTTTTTTTTAATCCTGAGAAGAAAAATGTAGCATTTGCTATTATAGCACAAATTCTACGTGCGCTGAAATCTCATTTTCAGTGTGAGTGAGTGGTCGAGTACTGTAGTGGTGTGAGAGGTGCTAGATACTGTGCTCTGAGTGAACCTACAAACAGTAACAACAATATTTTATGTGAAATGTTATGATGTAGGTGTAAGTTATTCACATTATTTTCAGTCAGTAAATCAAATACAAAACTGTAATGTACATATTTATTACATCTGTGAACAAAAAATACACTACAAGCATACTGTACAGCCAGATCAGTCATACTTGCAAGGTAGAATTGTCAACTGAAGACATGCAGAGCTTTGGAAACAACTGTAAAATTTGCACATAAATGTTGATTGACTAAAATAAATGCAACAATAATTAATGTGGCATGAAGACAATAGTGCTCTGTTGTGCTCTTGCCAAAGACAGCCAGTCAAAACAGTTGTAATCTAGTGACCATTCTAGCTGCTTATAAAAACTAACTAAATGATGTGTCCTATAATTTCAGACAAGAACGAGTGCAGCCCAAATCCTTGTCGTAATAATGGAAGCTGCTCAGATGGTATAGCTGACTTTGTGTGTACCTGCCGCGATGGCTGGAAGGGCAAAACATGCAACCTGAAGGACAGCCACTGTGATCGCAGCACCTGCCGCAATGGGGGAACATGCCAGGACCTGGGAGACACCTACGTCTGCCTATGTCCCATGGACTGGGAGGGTACTACTTGTCACATAGGTTAGTGCACCAGTTAGTACTGCTTTCATAGATTTGTTTGGTTTGAAAGACAATGCTGTGACAGTGATGATGTATGTGGATTTGTACCATTAGTATGATGTTTATGTGTTCCAGGCAAGACCCATGCTTGCAAGTCGAACCCGTGCCAAAACGGTGCGACGTGCGTCAACACCGGAGACTTCTACTCTTGTATCTGCAAGGAGGGGTTTGAAGGCCAGCACTGTGAACATGACATCAACGACTGCAACCCCCCACCTTGCTTCAATGGTGGCAAGTGCGTGGACGGGGTGAATTGGTTCCTATGTGAGTGTGCTCCAGGCTTCACCGGCCCAGACTGTCGCATCAACATTAACGAGTGTGCATCCAGTCCATGTGGTTTTGGCAGCACTTGTGTCGATGGTATAGGGATGTTCCAGTGCATCTGTCCCCCTGGTCGTACAGGCCAGCGCTGTGAGGAAGGTGAGAATATATTATGATTATACGGGATGATTCAAGCGTCTTGATTCATTGCTGTGAAACTTAAGTGTAACTGTACAGTACTACAGTACAGGTTATACAAACCATGCCAAGATACTGCTTGAAGACACCATATTGAATTCAACTATTTCATGTTCTAGGAATGTGTTTTATTGCTATGTGTTGTTCTATCTGCAGTAAGTATGTGATTGCTCTACAATGGATGACTTTAGAATCATCCTCTACTCCTACATTTATTTGTGGGGGGGGGGGGGGACTTCTGAGAAACTCTAATTAGACTAATGAAAAATATATGTATAGTTGTTATAAATGAACTGTAATCTAATTATCAGCATGAAAATCAGTCTACATTTTGCTATGCTGTTTTGTTGTCAAAGTCAGAATAGACCTATTCAGTTTCAGTACAAATATTAGATGTAAATCTTACAATAGTAAGTTTGTTCGGGCATTCTGACACATCTCTACCACTTTTCCTACTTTCCCACTATTTTCATTGGATATTACTAAAATAAAAAAATTTGCCATGTGGAAATGTATTTAAATGTTTGGACAAAACGAAAGTAATTTCCACTAAGCAACAAAGAGACAATGTTCTGACATTTTCCTTCTTCACTACATCTCTGGTTAACAGACTAAAGGTGTGGTGTGCATCAAAGTGATTGTGCAGAATGTGATGAACCATAATTGTGTTCAAAGTAACATCAAATATACTACACAGTCTTTTATAAAGTAGAATGTTTGTTGAGACTGACCATAGTTATGTATTTGTGTGACAGTGGAGGAGCTGGTTTACAACCGTGGCTCGTGCCTCTGGAAAGGTCAATACTTTGCGAGCAATGCATCCTGGCAACACAACTGCAACACCTGCAAGTGCCAGGACTCCATCGCCAAATGTACCAGGGTGTGGTGTGGCCTGGGCAACTGCCTGGGGCACCCCAACCTTACCATGGACCCCACCGTCTGCTTGCCCAACCAGGTGAGTGTATTCCTCACTACATTCATGACAAGCAATGGTAAGAAAATAACCAGCAAGAAAAATTTCTGTATTATACTGTAGGTAGTTCAAACTTGAATTTGCAAACCCTCATGGTTCCGAAGAATAAATTCATAAATTATTAGCTGTTTAATGTTAAAGAAAGGTAGTTGCCGCTAGGCTATCAGTACGTACAAAAGACAGAAGCACAAGTACTCACGTTTTAGTACTTGACAGATACACACAAAAATAGGATGGCACATAAACGCGGAAGCGATATCACAACGTTTCGCTGCTTAGAGCAGCTTCCTTGGGCGAAGATACATGGCTGATTGCGGTGTGGCTGCCGATGCACCGATACTGATGCACCTAGCGGTCTATGGTTGAACTGATATGAGGCGGGAGATTCGAAAGCGTCGAGTAGAAGAGGATGTGTAGAGGTTAATGAGGAGATACGAGTGCAATGGTTGTGGGAAGCTGACTGACTGGGGATGTTATCTTATATTGAGACCGGGTGGTTGCCTGGATTTGGTGATATACTGATGATCTAGTTCCCGTCGTCTGAGTTCAGAGCACGGCCCTAACCACTCTAGTGCTGTAGCATGAGTCAAAGTCCTTGTTATGGTGGGCTGCGTGGGCAGCAACTGGTTTATCCTGTGGGTTGGTGTCTTTACGTACTATGGCTTATCTGGTGTCTACTCTGTGGCCATTCATTCTCTGTGTCAGAGTGTTGGTGGTGAGGCCAATATATTCAGCAATCACAGTGTGAGCACACCCACTAGAACAGTTCATATCTTTCATTCTTGTAAACATTTCTGACCCGAACTTCGCCAGCTCCCTCCAGCACATAGATAACATAACCTACCAAGAAAGAAGAGCAATCAGAGATTTCCAGAACAACAGCAACATCTTAATCCTACCAGCTGACAAGGGAAGCACCACTGTCGTCCTCAACAGAACAGACTACATCCAAGAAACTGAGAATCAACTTAATGACACATCCACCTACAAGCCTCTGCAGGAAGACCCTACAGCCAAGTTCAACCATTCCATAAACCAGTTCCTAACATCCCAAGGCCCTCTCCAAGGTCTGTCAGATAAATCAATCAAACTGCTCATCCCAACAAACCCCACCACTCCAGTCCTCTACCTCCTTCCCAATATCCATAAATCAACATGACCACCACCTGAACGCCCAATTGTGTCCAGTATTGGCAGTCACACAGAGAGGATCTCTGCCCTGGTAGACACACACCTACAACCTTGGGTTGAATAGCTACCTTCCTATGTCAAAGACACCAACCACTTTCTAGAACGCCTCAGACATTTAGACTCCATACCATAAGATGCCTACCTGGTCACCATAGACGTCACATCTCTGTACACCAACATTACCCATGCAGCTGGCCTATCCACCATAGAACATTTACTTAACCAAAGACATTCGAACAGCAAATCATCTACTGCTTTTCTTGTGGAACTAGCCAGACTAACATTCAGCAACAACATCTTCAGTTTAATAGATAAACACTACCTCCAGATCACGGGCACTGCCATGGGTACCCGCATGGCCCCCTCCTATGCCAACCTGTTCATGGGCAGACTAGAGGACAACTTCCTCAGTCACCAGCCCAACCCACCGTACTGCTGGATGAGATACATTGATGACATCTTCATGATATGGACCTCAACAGAAGATCAGCTAATCCACTTCCTAAACAGCTTGAATACCTATATATAGTCCACTTAACTTCACCTGGTCATTTTCCAAAACACATGCAGTTTTCCTAGATGTCGAGTTGGCACTACACTATGGCATCATTCACACCTCAGTACACACAAAACCAACAAACAACCTTCAATACCTTCATTTCAACAGCTGTCACACATACCATGCCAAAAAGTCACTACCTTACAGCCTTGCCACCAGAGCCAATCGCATATGTTCAATTCGCAGTGACCTCAACGAACAGTGCCAACAAATAGCCAAAGCTTTCACAGACAGAGGCTACCCTGAACCCCTGGTCCAAAAACAAATCCAATGAACCACCTCCAATACCAGCAACATTGCCAAAGTCAAAAATACAGAAATTTCCCTGGTGGTACTATATCATGAAGGCCTAGGCAAACTCCGACCCATTCTCAACTCAGGCTACAAAATCTTGTCCTCCTCACCACAAAACCAAAACCTTCTTTCCAAACGACCTAGGTTGGTTTTCAGACGACCACCCAACCTCTGCAACAAACTAGTACGTCCCAAACTCCCACCTTCTACAGCTACCAACACTACTACCAATCTCAAAGGTTCTCATCCCTGCAATAGCTCAAGTTGTGGCACCTGTGTCATCCACTAGCGCTCTACGTCATTCAAAAGCAGGCAAACTAATCACATTTACCCCATCCAAGGCAGTTACAGTTGTGCTACCTAGAACTTGATCTACCAGCTACAGTGTGAACACTGTGATGCTGAACATATTGGCCTCACCACCAACACTCTGAGACAGAGAATGAATGGCCACAGAGCAGACACCAGACAAGCCATAGCAGGTAAAGACACCAACCCACAGGATAAATCAGTTGCTGCCCATGCAGCCCATCATAACAAGGACTTTGACTCATGCTACAGCACTAGAGTGGTGAGGGCCGTGCCACCTACAAGCAACAGCTCTGAACTCAGACGTTGGGAACTAGCTCATCAGTATATCACCAAATCCAGGCAACCACCAGGTCTCAATATAAGATAACATCCCAAGTCAGTCAGCTTCCCACAACCATTGCACTCGTATCTCCTCATTAACCTGTACATATCTTCTTCTACTTGACTTTTTTGAATCTTCCGCCTCATATCAGTTCAACCGTAGGCCGCTAGGTGCATCAACATCGGTGCATCGGCAGCCACACTGCAGTCAGCCATGTCTCTTCGCCCGAGGAAGCTGCTCTAAGCAGTGAAACGTCGTGATACGCGCTTCCGCGATTATGTGCCGTCCTATTTTTGTGTGTATCTGTCAAGTACTAAAACATGAGTACTTGTGCTTCTGTCTTTTGTACGTACTATTAGCTGTTTAAATGTGCTTTGATTCACATTTTGATAATTTTTGAGGCCAAGCTCCTCTATTTCTGCTGTTTTTCCTATCATAATTATTTTTTAACTTAAACGAGAAAATATGCCAAAAATACGTTTGGCAGTTTTATTTCAAATAGTTTTTGTCTTGATAGCAAATTGTTGTTATTCTATCATTAAAACACCGTTCACTCGCATCAAACATATCTTTATTCCACCATTACTGTATCACTTATATTCGTTCCTCTCCTTTTTTTCAGACACGCCAACCTTAACAACCTAAATTTTATTGTCTCCAACACCCCCCCTCAATAAAATTATTGTCTCCAACAACTTTGACTTTGGAACATTTAACTT
>PNEQ01002900.1:0-17188 GCA_003012365.1 Medauroidea extradentata | reverse complement strand
GCGAGAATCTCTGTTACTTATTCAATAACTAGAGCTTTTGGGTCTGGGCCCATAACCTGTTGTTATTCTATCATTAAAACACCGTTCACTCGCATCAAACATATCTTTATTCCACCATTACTGTATCACTTATATTCGTTCCTCTCCTTTTTTTCAGACACGCCAACCTTAACAACCTAAATTTTATTGTCTCCAACACAAATTTTTCAAGACAAGAAATTATACTCTTTCAACTAATAAGTCAATCAACAGAAATCTCATTAATTGCATAATTAGCTAAAACTATCTTGAAAAAAGTAGCCAGCATGGTGAACACCATTTTAAACATAACTGCCAATCACATTTTTTATATCTGCTATAATTTAAGCTAAAAAATAAATTTCTCAAACTGTAGAAACTCGAGCATGGCTGTGACTTTTGAAACCCAAAATTACATTAAATACTTGTTTCTTTGTGTAAATTTCATTTTAAATCATTTTGATGTGAATTTCACATGTACTATGCATTAAATTAATTTTTATTTCAACTGCATTCATCTCATAAATAAACAAAATGTTGGAAGATGTGTAAAACATTTCTTACTTAAAAAGAAAACTGCATAAACTCATAAAGCTGTAGTAACGTACAGCAAACCAAGAAAACTAGAATTAAATTATTTCTGAATAGTCAAACAAGCTTTCCTCCGTTCCAAAAATTTAATTTAAACAGAAAGCAAACTTGAGTATAAACTCACGTTCTATTGATGTACACATCATGATTTCTGTGCTGTTTGTAACCACTGTAAAGGAGGAAAATGGTTATTGGCAGAAACAATTTGGAAAAATATGTTAATTAGGATTTCAGTTAAAATAAGCTCACCACATCGTCATTACAGTGTCACAACAGACTGTTGTTGGTACATGGTGCATAAAAGTGATACTTTTTAAACCAAACTATCATGATTAATACATTATTGACAGTAATATTTGCTAAATGCAGAGTGGTGTTCACCTGTGTATGACTTGTAAAGTGTCAGTACTGTGTGCAGGTGTGCGTGCCATCCCCGGGAGAGGCTTGCCTCACTCCTCCCTGCGCTCCGTGGGGCGAGTGCCGAGACCTGCAGAGCGGCAAGCGTGTCGGCCCGCCCCTGCTGCCCTCCCCACCCACCTGCTGGCCCAACCAGGCTGTACTTAGCAACTCATGTGCACGCCTCACCCTCCTGCTGGACCGATCTAAGTTGGCACGTGGAATCAGCACCGAGGGGCTGTGTGTGCAGCTGCGCAGGCTGGTTGCCCTGCACCAGGCTTCCGTGGATGGTCAGAGCCAGCTGGTGCTTCTGTGTGACCTCAAGCAAGGTTACAATGACACCATTGAGGTCACAATGGTGAGTTACCCAACCACACAGCCTCTTTCGTTTCACATGTTTATAGCCAAAATATCCAAGACATGTAAGATTCCATGGAACAAACTCTTCTCATGTTCTTTTCCACAGAATATGTGTTGTGTTTAAATCCTTAGTTAAATTTGCAGCTGCATGAGTTAGAGCTGTGTGTATTTGTTTAGTAATACATTTGAGATAAGCATTTTTTTATAATGTTACAAAAATCTGTGGAGCTAAGTACTTTTAATAGAGTACAATATTTGTAAGTGAGATTATGACATTTCTAGTTGGATTTACTTTCAGAAATTATGTTGAAGTCGTACCTAAATTTCACTTAAAATATTTCACTGTTTTTCATTTCATCACAGGCTGACTGCTTGCATAAGTTTAAATCTGCACTTGTGCAGTTATGACTTTTTGACACTGAAACATGTAGGTACATTCACTTTTGTTAACAATGAATACAGACCTCACCAATAGTAGGAACTTGCAGTTTGATTTAATTATTGATTTGTAAAATACATTAATAACTATTAAATTTTTTTAGTCAACACTGTCACCATCAGCTGGGTCTGAAGAGGACCATGCGGTTACTGAAGGCATACGAGTTCTTGGAGAATTCATCAGCCGCAAGCAGACTAACTTGTCTGCTTTGACCTCAATTGTCGAGGTCAAGGTGGAAACAGCATTGGTCAGCGGACAAAAACAAGGCAAGTACAGACTTGTAATTTGGATTACGGTTAATGGCTGGAAAATGGCAAAATTCAATACTTACTTTTGGCAAAAAAAACTTTTGTGTTCTTGGGCCATATTCATGGGCTGATACACTTGCATTTGACAACAATGTACATGATTTTGTTTGTTCTTATACAATTACGTAAGTGCTCAAACAAAACATGGTTCAGGTATGAAGCAATGCGTATCTACATATGTTCAAGTCTTGGCTGTTAAGAAATAACCTAAAAAATTTTTTGTGACTAAGATTAGAGATCATCAACAATGTATTTAGAGGGAATGTACTATATTTACTCACATTACACCCATATCTTTGATTTTAGCATCCTTAATACATTTTAAAGTAACCTACACACTACACACGCTGGACTGTTGAACAGGCAACACAATCTGAGCCCCAATTGAAAGAGAAAAGGTAAAACGTGGCTGTTACTGCCAGTGTCTTAAATATTGAACAGTCATTTCTCATTAACTTACGGATGGGGTTAAATAATGAGAGGGTAAAATTGTTTGGTACACAGTGTTTGTTGTCAAACCAATTGAATTAAATGACAGAAGGTTGAGGTATTCACAGGCTGGTACTTCTAGATAGTTTCACACATATAAAAGGACAAACACATAGTTGCGCAGTTGCGCGACGTTTCGCTGGCTAGGTCAGCTTCATCAGGCGGCGAGTTCATGCACACTGAGTAATGATGGCATTAGAAGTGTGATTGGTTTCCCTAGTGGCCAGATAGTGAACTAGGGTGTGGCGGGAAGATACAAAAAAGAATAGATGTGGGGGTTGTAGTGGTATTCTGGTGCTATGGTTATGATTTTCTGATGTTGAGACCTGGGGGTTGTCGAGATTTATTATTGTATTGATGGGCTAGTTCCCAGTGTCTTAGTTCTGAGCTATTGTTTGATGATGGTGGAGCTCGTACTACTTTAGTGTTATAACAGGAGTCAAAGCTTTGCTTGTGTGATGCAGCATGTGCTGCGACTTGTTTGTTAAGTAGGTCCACTTTACCGGCTATTGCTTGTTTTGTGTCTGCTCTATGACTATTCATTCTTTGTCGGAGTGTGTTGGTGGTGAGGCCTATATATTCTGCATTGCAAAGTTTGCACAGCAGCTGGTATATAAGGTTTTATGTTACACAGTTGTACTTGCCCAGTATAGGATATGTGTGATTGGTAAGCCTGGGTGAAAGAAGTGGAGGATTGATGGATGGCGCAGGAACCACAGCGTGGTTTATTGCAGGGGTGGGAACCTCTTGGTGCTATGGTAGTGTTGTTGGATGTGGTTGGCTGAAGTTTTGGATGGACTATATAATTTTGGAGGTTTGGTGGGCATCTGAAGGCTAGTCTGAGTAGTTTAGAGAGCAGGTGTTTAGTTTGTGGTGCAGAAGGAAGGATTTACTGGCCAGATTTTAAAATAGTTTTCAGTTTGTTCATGTTCTTGTGATATGGAATTATCAGAGGCATTACTGTACTTGCGGCCTTATTGGTGTTTGTCTCTGCATTGGAAACGGTTGCAGATTTGGTTGTGAACTAGGTTTTCAGGGTAGCTCCTGTCAACGAATGCTTTCGCTATTTGTTTGCACTGTTGGTTGAGGTTACTGTGGGTGGAGCGTATACGTTTGGCTCAGGTGGTGAGACTCTACGGTTGTGATTTCTTGACATGGTGTGGATGGTAGCTGCCCAAATGGAGGTATTGCAGGCTGTTGGTCAGCTTGGTGTGTACACCTCTGTGCCAAATCAGCTGAGCCGTTTCCAACACTGAGACAAAAACCAAGGCTGCCAGCTACTTACAAAGATGCACTTCAGGCTTTAAAAACCCATTTCAACTCATGTAGAAATATATTTGCACGGTTCAGTTTAACTCAAGGGTGCAAGGGGCAGAAACAGTGGACGAGTTTATAACTTTTCTACACACGTTGGTGGACACATGTGGCTAAAACAGGAACTCATTAGGGATAGAACAGTAATCGGCATGAAAGACAAAAATAATAGTGAACAGCTTCAGTTACAACTCACTTTATCATTGGAGGGAGCTGTATTGGTAGCAAAGCAAGCGGAGATGCAGAGCCAGCAATTATGTATTCTTTAACAAAATAGTAATGTGAGCTTGAACGTCAACAGGACTCAGTTATGAGCAACTTACAACAGACTGAGGATGCTCACTAGTTTGGGAGGGCAGACGGTTGCGGCAGGCACGGACTTCAGTTATCCAAACATGTCATCCCAGTCAGAAAATAACAGTAGCAGCATGCAGTTCATATTCTGCGGTAAGGGACTGCGTGATCGTTCATGCTGTCCCGCTAAGGGCCCTAAGTGCAACTGGTTTTTCCTGTTGCTGCTCATGCAGCCCACTATAACAAAGACTTCGACTCATTCTACACCACTAGAGTGGTGAGGGCCCTGCCACCTACAAGCAATAGCTCTGAACTCAGATGATGAGAACTATGTAGCTCATTAGTACATCACCAAATATAGGCAACCACCAGGTCTCAATATAAGATAACATCCCCAGTCAGTCAGCTTCCCACAACCATTGCACTCGTATCTCCTCATTAACATCTACACATCCTCTTCTACTTGACGCTTTCAAATCTCCTGCCTCATATCAGTTCAACCATTGGCCACTAGGTGCATCAGCATCAGCAGCCACACTGCAGTCAGCCATGTCTCTTCACCCAAGGAAGCTGCTCTAAGCAGCGAAACAACGCGATACACTCTTCCTCGATTGTGTCATCCGATATTTTTGTGTGTATCTGTCAAGTGCCAAAACGTAAGTACTTGTGCTTCTGTCTTTTGTACGTACTGATAGCCTAGCTGGCTCTTCCTTTCATTTATAACAGCATATTTAGGGATACACAAGTGAAATAATTAGGGCATGTCCTAGAAGCAACAGGTATTTCCATTGATCCAGATTGTATTAGGGCTGTCCAGAAATATCCTGCTCCAACAAGCAAACTTGAACTACAAAGATTATTTGGTCTTGTATGTAAATTTCTTATCTAGATTTCTTCCTACAAGGTCAGGTCTATTGGAGTCTTAGTTTGCTGTCCTTAAGGCTAATGTAGAGTTTGTATGGGGTCCACCACAGTAGGCAGCCTTTGCCCAAAGTAAGCAGTTGTTATTACAAGCTAACACCTTGGCCTGTTTTGATCCAAAGAGATGAGTCATAGTAAGTGTAAATGATAGTTCAAGGGGTTTAGGTAGATGCCTTATGCAAGAAAAAGACGGGCAGCGCGAAGTTGTTGGTTACGCCTCTTGTACATTGTCTGACGCATAAAGATGCTACTCATATATTGAAAAAGAAGTATTGGCTCTTACATGGTGTGCGGATAGGTTCCGACAATATATTTTGGGTTCACAGGTGGCCCTGGAAACTGACCATAAACTGTTAATTCAAGTCCTACGGACGAAACATATTGATGACCTGACTCCCCGCCTGCAGAGATTCCGCTTGAGGTTGATGAGATACACATATTGTTTTGAATACGTATATTCCACAAAAACAGTTGGAGGTAGCAGAATGTTTGTCAAGGGCGTCAGTGGATGAAGGGAACCAAGATGACCACAAACTAGAACAGCAGATTGAAGAGTTTGTGAGCCAGATTCTCTCTAGTTATCCCATAACATACCAGTTTTTGCATACCATACAAACTGAGCAAGAAAAATATCCAGCTAGTAGCAAATTGAAATTCTACTGTTCATACAGTACTTTTGCAAATATAATTGTGTAGGCTAATTCCTACACATGCAAGTTAATAAAGTGTTTCACTGTGTTTCTACAATTTTTTGGAGCTGACTTTTAAAGAAGCATAAATTGACTTGGCATGCATTATTAAGAGGGTATGGATAGGTAAGATGTAGAGCAGAGGTTTAGGGATGTTAAAATTATTTTCAAATCAAAACATGGGTGTTTTTGAAATTCAGTTACTTCAGAAAAATATACATTATCATATAAAAAATTATAAAAAATAAAAATTACAGTTTTTCCATTTTTATGGATTATGTGGTTTCAAGCCCTTATTAAAAAAAAAAAAAAAAAAAAGAGGTTTTAATTTTTTACTTGAAAACAATTTATTACACTGACTCGTGCTGTGTGAATGTTCGTCCACTAATAAAATATCTACTCTGAAAAGAATTGTTGCATTGCATTGTGATGAGTAGTTCAGGTTGTTCGCTCGCCTTTCCAAACCTCTTAATGTATGGTATGATTCTTACTTAGATTCTCTAATTTTAGAAGTGTCTCAATTCCTGAAAATGACTTTGTGAAAGTATGTCTTTGTAAACTGATACTGACTGAATTCAGTATAATGATATAAATATTTGTTGCCTATCTTTTTGGAAGTTTATCTTTCTTTGAATAGTTTTGTAAGCTTGGGTTTTTGTTATTATTTCCTTCATGTTTGTCAGTACCCCTTGCCCCCCCTCCCACAAAAAATTTTTAGGATTTTTTAATGTTTCCCAAGAACCACTTTGTAAAGTTACAGAGGGTGTATACTGTACTACAGTAACTGCTACATTAGTAAAATTGAGGTTGTGCTTGCTCTTGCTGTAGCAGACTACAGCAACGCTACGTAGCCCACAACAGTTGTTTTACAACCTCAGATGATAATTTTTCTTTTTGTTGTGAACAGGTAATGGATACCTGATAGCTCTCATCTGCATCATCATGATCATTCTCATCTGTCTGCTGTTGTCTGGACTGTATTACTGGCACAATGTTTGGCGGAGAAGGGTGACATCTAGCGTTAGCAGCCACATGGTTGGTGCCAGGAACCCTCACTGCGATGACGAGAAATCCAACAACCTGCAGAACGAAGAGAACCTCAGACGCTACGTTGCCAATCCCCTAAAAGATGAGACTAGCCTGGCATCAGCCAAGTCATCCACGTCCATTGAGAGCCTGTCTGATTCGCAGCCCACGCGTGTCAGCGTGGTGCGTCCCCTCTCTGCAGACGCCTCCTCCTCCGCATCTGCGGAGATGCTGGAGATGATGCCCGATCCAGATGTTGTGCCAGGTCCCACCTCTGAGCCGGGACTCCGCTCCACTCACCGCAACAGCCAGATTCTGCTTTACAAAGCCCAAAGTCCAGACGTCAGAAAGAACACAGCAGTGTTTGACGACGTTGGAGCGCACAAAGACTTTGGAAAACGTGTCATCAACTTGAAAGTTTTGCCCCCTGTGCAGAGGACGTTGCAGCCGGCCTCAACCGTGGACAGAGGAGGTGGCGAGATGCTCACTGTGATTGTATGAAGTCGCTGCATGTGTGTACGAGTGCTTTGTGTCCTAGCCGTGCTTGCCGTTTCCCATTCCGTACAGTTGTTTTTTTTATTATTTTTTTTGTGAACTAGGGATAAGTGCAATTTTTGCTTGAACTGACATTGTGACCCTTTACTTTTTTTTTAATTTAAAGAAGGCCAGAGCATTACTGGATTAAAAGAATCCTAAGATGAGCTTTCAGAGATTAGGTCAGACATAAGGCTGGTGCATGTAGGCATAACGCAAGGAAACCTTCCTTTACAATAAAACTAGGTGATCTCGACTTCATGACAATTTTTTTTGTATACTTGGTGCTATGATATTCTTGTGCCACTTATATAAACAGCAGAGTTTATTCTAACATGTACTGAAAAAAGTTGTCGTAGGAAAATTTATTTTATAATAATGTATTGTTTGTAAAATATATAAGTTACATTTTAAATACTGTACGTTGGTTCCTGACACATTGTTGCTATCGTTACTGAACATTCTTAAAAAAAAAAACCTGTGACTGTAACGTATACAATACTTCAACTAGGAATATTGTTTAATTTTCTCTTTTAAGTACTGTACCAGTTTTCATTCACTGAAACTTAAAGAATTCTGTAGATAAAATGTACAGTACAGTGTTTCCTGTTTGTGTACCATACAGTACGTGAAATTCTGAAAAAATTTTTTAACAAAAATTGCAAACCCCTTACAATTTGAAGACACGTATAATGATAATTATTTAAATCCAATTAAGCTCAAATATCTTTTTAAAAGTATATTAAATACTACATTATATTTACATTAAAATCCATGTATACCTTTAAATATAAATAACAGATAAACCTATACAAAATTTGCATCAACACCATCAGCAATGCTGGTGAAACCAAGATAACTGTAAATATACACTTTGTGATGTATATAGTTTATATATTCTGCTCTCATCCTCAAAGCTTCTAATGCTGTTCCAACATAATGATTAAGGAAATAAAATTAATGTTTATAACTTTGTTATTTATATTATGCAAAGAATGTGTAGTACATTAACATGGTTTATTCACAGATAAAACCCGTTTTACAAATATTGTTTAAAATGTTTGTTGTAAAGTGTACTGAAACAATTATAAATAATTTTGAAAGTTATTCCACTGATGACTGTTATATTTGGTACTGGTACTAGAAGATATTTGAGCAATATATGTAAGAATTAAAATCATACTGATCAGTGCAAGCCTTATTGTATTTATTTAGAAGTCTGGTGTTTTATTTTTAAAAAAATGTACATTACAACAAGGGTAATGATGAAGTTGAAGGCTGTAATGGAATTTTAAGTCCAGAAGATAATTATTTATTTCAATTTCAGGATTCATCATACAAAAGCTGACGTGTCATTGAATCCTATTTAATATATATTTTTTATTTTAATTAATACTGCAGGAAGAGAAGTGACAGAATTAGCTGTACTCTATCCATATTAAGTTATATCTGTGAAAAAAATTAATGGTGATTCAACAGCTGAAGACATTTTGTCTTATGTGTAACCACAGTGATGACAGGTTCTCTGTAAAATATTTAAACTTGATATAAGTAACCTTTGGCAGTGTAAGAGGAACATTATTTAAGTGAAGATTGTCGCTGTAAACATTTCTAGCAATGGCCATCTTGTCTTTTAAAATTATACTGTGTATAATAAAAATATCATAGTTTATTATTGTAAATGCTGTATATAAGAGTTAGCATTTGACGTGTACTATAAAGAGATAATTATTTATGAGTAGCTTTTGTGTGTATGTGTTTTGTATAGATAGTATTGAAACATTTTTATATGTAAAACTCAGAGGTAAATCTCAAGAGCTACGCCACTACTGTATGTAGACTGTAAAAAAATAAGTTTCGTATTTTGTGTCAATGAGAATTAATATTTCAAAACACTAGAGTTGCTATACAATGCTCAGTGGGAGATGCATAGATGTACATATTAGTGGCTTCTGTTGTGAAGGTTTTATGAGAGCTGTTAAAGCTCCTGCACATCTGTTTATGTAACTGTTCTCTTGTTCATCAGGGCACTGTAAACAAACATTACTGGTTGCACAAAAATGCCAGATGCTAAATACAATAGCTAATTGCATAAAATTTGTTAATGCTGGAGGAATTGTTAACCACTGCACTTGGATACGGCAGTGATTTACGATTGTACGTGTCCTTGAAGGTGCGGCTGAAACACAAGTATATTGCAAACATTGCAGAAAGAATTTATTATAGAGCGTGAATGTTTGATTTGTGTGCAAATGAACAAAGAAACTGAACCACCTTAAAGGTTTTAGGTGTAGCATCAATATTTTGTGTGAAAAAAATGGGGCAGCTTCTATATTCAAATTTTTAAAACAGGAATTGTTAATGATTTTGTGATGAAAGACATTATGCAGTGATTGCAGACCTTATCCATGTTAGGTTTTGTCAGGGTACTAACGTCCTCTCACTTTCAAGGTTGAAAATTTGCTTTGAAAACCTTTTTAGTCGTGCATCAAGGAAAGGTTATGTCGAATACTGCTCAAGTAAAACAAGTGAAGCCTTATTCTAAGAAGGATTGGTCACCTGATCTTCAGTAATCCATAACATTCTGTCCGCAACACTGAAAGTTGATTGTTTTGAGCGACTGTTAACATAGCAGATGCACCAGTCTCATAATAGCATTGCATCCTTAATTACATGAACACTACAACATGCCATCTACTGTATACTCCTAACTACAAAACCTAAATGTAATATGTTATACACATTAGCCTTTTTAAACAGTTAAACATTTTCTTTCAAAAATGTTTTTAAAGAAATGTTCTGTTTTTGAACACATGGTCTCCACTTTTATAAGGAATATACTCTACGAGCCTTATTCATAGTCATTGTTATTCTGGACTAGAGCAAGATTATCCTCCGACCAATTGTTTTGTACTCAAAGACCCAGAGTAACACTAGTCCGAGGATCATCTTTCTTTAAAGGCCAAGTTTAGAGATGGGCCAAGTAGGTAAATCAGATATAAACATGGCTGTCATTAAAATACATTGTGTTGACTCAGTTATACACTTGTTGAAAGGATATAAATATTACTTCAAACTAAAAACAACTTTGAATTTTCAATAGCCCGAGTTATGTAAGGAAAGTATTTTAGTTCACATTTACTGAGCGAACAGCTCATATTTGTTTATTACACTGTTTAAGACATTTGAATATGTAAATAACTATTTTGACCTGACCTAAGAAATGTGAAATTGTTACTAAATAATGTAAATCTTTAAAATCTTTTTCGTAAAAGGTTATGGCAATATTGAAATACATACAAACTAAAGAAGTATTTTGGACATACACAATTGAAGCAATGGCATATATGTCCAAAATACATACTTCTTCAGTTTGTAACTTGTCCACATTGCAAGATTCATTAAAAATAACATTGAAATACATAGTACCACTGTTGGTCAAGTGTGTATGGTAGCTCAGTGGCAACATTTTGGCCAGGCTAACTTCATTATTTAATGGTCCAAATTTCAGCGGGTGAATTTTTGTTTTATTTTAATTTGGCACATTTGTAGTTCACATTTTAAAACACTGCAGTTTTCTATTTAGTGTAATGTGAAACCCAAAATTAAATAATTGTTTAAGTTCACAATAAAAAAACCTGTAAGCTAAAGTACAGAAATATTCTTACTCATATATCCTTTGTTCCATGCAGGAATAGAAGGCATTGTTTCACTAACTAAGCAATACTTTTCCTTCACATAATACCATAGTATATGAACTGGTTTTAAAAATTACAAGCAGTGAAATATTCATCAAATAACATGAGTAGTGCGAACTTAACCAGATGTCGTTAGTTTTAAAATTTTCTCATCATTTCCGCAGTATGTTAGAATATTTTACTGTTATTTTACTTCCATCACAAACATGCTTATTTTACAAATAATTTTACTGTCAGTGTGGAAATAATGTTGATATGGGTTTAATTTTGGATACTTTAGTACAACGATCTCCTATGCAAACTAAAAAAAATTTATATTTTAATAAAGATTAGAACCCATAACTCTGATTTGCAAAGGGAGAACTTTACCACTGCACTTGTAGTCGTACTATAGGTGAATAAGCTTCCAAATAATTATTTGCTATTTATTGTATTGCTGTATTCACGCTATCGCGCAAAGTTGCTGGCATCTGGTGGCGAGGTTTATGAACTATTAAAGACGGTATCAACAAATGTTTTGCAGAGTACGGCAATGTAAAAGTTCAGGTGTATTTTAGTGTTTTATCGCGTAGAAAACCAGTAACTTTAAATGTCCTGACTTTGCAATTATTAAAAACAGTCTAAACTTGCGTTAAGGCAGTGTTAGTTAAGGATAAAAAGCTTTCAAAGCATTATTTTCCAGGTGACAATTGCAGTTGCCTTGTGCTCGGTAACATCAACTTGAAAGATTGATATATATGATTGAAATAAAACAAAGTGTAAAAATTAAAGCAAATTGACATAAGTAAATTAAAAATAAATAATTATTTGCTACAAATCACAAGCACTGTATACAGACTGTTACTAACAAAAAATATCCAATGCAACAAATATTATTAATTAAGTTTGCAACTACCATTACAGATATTTTAAATAACATTCTTTAAATTTAATTTAGATATTAGTAAAAACGTTTTAAGAAAATAAAACAAATAGTAATATTTTATAGACGTACAAAATTAATATAGTTTCACTAAACAAAAATTCGTTGTATTGTCATTATACGCGTTTTAAATATTTAATAACAATAGCACTATCTAGTGTTAAAATTTTAAACTGCTCTAATTTTACCGTAGTTGGAATAAAGGTGTTAGATGAAATTTCGTAATTTTGCAGACGTCCCACATTTTGCTGTTTCACATGTTTCATTATAACTCCTGTGGTAATTGTCAACATATATTTATGTAGTAGATTCAGTAATTAGCTATGTGTGCTATTTATAACATCAGGGAAAAAAAAGACAGACAAAAAAAAACATACAATTCCCAAACACGACATTTGCATCTAAAACACAACATCGCATCATTTAATAATTTTAACTGCCAAAACTTTGATAAACAAGCAGCAAAAATTCTCTCCACAATCAATACTTTCATACATGTCTTAGTGGCTGAAACATACTTTTTTTTTTTGCCCAGTTCGCACAAAAACAAAAATCGTAAATACAAATACAAGCAAACAAATAGCCATGATTTGGTGGAAGAGGCCACTAGGCTTACTAATACATAACATACTAATAATCCAATACGGTGCAGAAGTACTTACAGAGTAGTACTTGTTGACAGAACACACACGAGAAGAGAAAGGACGAACACATTTTCGCGGAATCGCGGAGGCTTGCGACGTTTTGCCGGCCAGACCGGCTTCTTCAGTCAGCGAGTGAAGAAGCTGACCCGGCAGGCGAAACATCGCTAGCCCCAGCGCTTCCACGGAAAATGTGTTTGTCCTTTCTCGTGTGTGTTCTATCAATGAGTACTACTCTGTAAGTACTTATGCACCGTATTGTATTATTATTATTCAAACAAATAGCTAAGTAGCTTTGTTGATGCAGTCTTTGCCCTCCGTTTTGTCGTTTGTCATATGCAGTGCTGCACTCTGGAGAAGGCGCCGCCGCAAATTTATTATTTACAATGTGTGAATTGCATACTATAAGATGGTCCCACTATAATCACATAACATAACTGAATCAAAGTTTTTGGTGTAAATGTAGTCTAAACTCATATTATTTTCACCAGCAAGATCTTGTTTGTGTGCTAAAAACCTGAAGTGAGCATATGTGGCATATTTGGTAACAATGTACAAATCTGATTCTGTGACTAACTCCAGTCCAGATTTATGAAAGTTATCAATTGGTCCTAAGTCTTACACTAAGCCTAGATTAACTGGCCCAAGTTGATCCTATGATTATCTCGGAACTATCTCACAACCATGAATAAGGCCGTATGAGTAAATCAATTTTTACAATTCATGCTAAGCCATTCTGTAATTATTTCATTCATCAAAAATATTGCTCTCCATTTTCTGTTCTACATTATTGTGGATTATGGTAAATAATAGAATACAATACCTGCAAAACGGAACATTTAAAATTAAATAAGCTCTGATGTGAAATTAAGTGGCTATTTCAGTCTTAGATCCTATTCTACAGCTTGCAAAAGTACGTATTTACAATTCACAACGCCTTACATCAGATACATACATTCTTAATTAGTGTGCTCTCATTTTGCTGACTTTTCTAAATTATTTTTTAAAATGTCTATTCCTCTTAACATTCCACTTTAATAAATATATGCAATTAATTTTACTGTTGTGATATTTTGCATCAGTTAGTGTCAGTAGTCGCATTACTTCATTCTGATTTGCTACATTTCCATAATATTAATAAATACTAAATCAATGCTGTACATGAGTACACACTGAAGGAATGAAATTAATATGATAGTAGAAAAACTTGCCCCCCCCCCCCTCCATCACATTTGCATAGTATTTCAAATGTAGTTCTTAATATTTCTATAGATACAAATTTTATTTTACTTTGCTAGGCATGGATTTGGGAAACTCAGTTCACTACTATTAAAAAAAAAAAAAAAAAAAAAAAAAAAAAAAAAAAAAAAATTTAAAAAAAAAAAAAAAAAAAAAAAAAAAAAAAAAAAAAAAAAAAAAAAAAAAAAAAAAAAACACACACACACATGTACACAATGAATGTAAATACCGTAATATGAGAGGAAAAAAAAACAGTTTTTATCACTAAAAATGTATGCACAATTTTTGTACTTGTGTGTACGTAATAAAACGTGTAGAGATTTAAGGCAACCTACTTAAATAAACACTGTGCCTTTAAAGTTGGAAAATATAGCTTCTAAACTTTCTAATGTTTTGTCCAAGTATGATAAAAGTTTGATAAAAGGTTTGACTGGCAGCTGCAATCAATCACTTCATTCCCTATTGTGTAAGATTTAGTATGCACTTACATTTGTAAATTATCAAATAAAACATAAGTACAGTATATTGCTGTCCACAATGAAATATACTCTGAATTTAAAATACTAAATGTGTTCCAGCATTTTAAAATTGCAAATGAGCCATAAGACTTAGCATGGAATTGCCAAATGATCCAATAAAATGTGCCTGTAGAAAAAAGAAAACATATATTGTGTTTTATATTGTACCAAGGATATTGGTATAGTTGTGCATAGTTTAAAATGTATGAACTGTTGTGTGATATAGCTCTTAGTAAGAGTTTTGTATTTGATACAAAACTCATAAAAATTTAAAAGTTATCAAATACTGTATAGTAGTCTAAATGATTTATGTACTAGAATATATTTTTTAAAACAATAAACAGAGTATTAAATGTAAGAAATGTAAATAACTTTAATTTACCTACATTGTGATACAAATTTCAGTAATTCACAAGGCTGTATTATATAATGCAAATGAAATATGAAACTTCATGTGTGTTTTAGTGCCTTTTTATAGTGACAGAATAGTAAATATATCAGAACAAACCTTGGAAAAAAAAAAAAAAAAAAAGGTTTTTGCTCAGCTACAGCAGTACCAATCAATATGTGATTATTAACTCAATGAAATGGTGATAAAATTTGCTGTAATACAATATACAGTAAAACCTCTTTATAAAGACCCCTCATGGTTCTCTAGAATTGGGTCTTTATATAGAGGTGGTCTTTATAAAGGGTCGTTATAGAGAGGTGGTTGTTATAAAAGGGGTTGTTATGGAGAGGTTTTACTGAATTGTCATGTACAGTATACAATTTTTCTATGTTAAATTTACAGCTCTGATAATTCAGTGTTTTATACATTGTTGCACATAAAATTATTTATACATAAATAAAATTCTCAATGTCACTTAAGTTTTTAAAATACGTGTATACATACCTACATTTCTTACTTTTATATCAGTTTAGTTTAAGAAAACTATTTCAATATTTCACTAAGGGTATATTGATAAATACAAAAATTTAATACTTTTGTGCACCCATGTCAGAAAAAGTTGAATTGTTGAATAAATGAACACACAAATATTTCTGACTTTTTAATAACCTATCCACAGTCTTGTGAAAGGCTATTCATCAGCTGGGAATACTATCAATCAGCATTGTAGCAGGCAAGAAGGGAGGACAAATCCCCACAACACATTGGAGCAGATTGTGTTTCTTTGTGAGAGGTTATCTTAGAGTATTTATTAAAATACTATAGAGACGAATACCGGACAGCTCTATGCTGGTAACAAAAAGGAGCAAGCTAAAAAAAACTGTAACGGAATGTAGTGAAAATATTGAATTAATTAATGTCAGTATTAGGTAATTCTCTGTTAAGATAAATGTTACCTTGTAAATATGTTTGGCAAATTGCTGTTTTTTAGTCTTTATTTCCGGCAGTGGCAATGAAAACTTATTTGTCAAGAAAATAAGGTTTTTCTCCACCTTGTTATGTTGGCAGTGCAAATATGATATGAATAAAATCTAGTGTGCTGTTATCTGTGGGCTTGAGGTGGAAACACAGTAAGTGTTCTCTCAAAATCATGCAAGCTGTTTGGTATTTTTCATGACATACTTACTGCAGAATTGTTTTCAACAGTTTTATGCTAAATGTATCACTGTAGTGTGTTATTTATTTTACTTTTTAATTGCCTTCTGTTGATCCCTTGTAGATCATAGTGATCCAGGGATATAGAAATTGTCAAGAGTTGTACAAATATACCATATAAACGTACAAAAACAAAAATACAATGCAAGGTAAAATACAACCTCACAAACAAACATGAAATTAATACAATTAAGTTATTACATAAAATTATACAAACACATCAACTATTTAGGAATTCATCCACTGAATAGGAGGAGTGTGAACGTAATAGTTGCTTCAATTTGATATTTAATTGTTTTGGTTTTGCATAGTTAAATACTTTAATATCATTTGGTAACTAATTAAACAACTTAATCCCTGATATATATCATCATTATTACACATCTTAAACCTGCTGCAAGATAAATGAAGATTACTTTTTCATGAATATCTAAATTTTTATGAAAATAATCTATATTTTTTACAATGAAATTGTTTAAGAAAAAATATACTGAGAGGT
Source organism: Medauroidea extradentata (assembly GCA_003012365.1). NCBI lineage: Eukaryota > Metazoa > Arthropoda > Insecta > Phasmatodea > Phasmatidae > Medauroidea > Medauroidea extradentata. The sequence continues at coordinate 686 of PNEQ01002900.1, read as the reverse complement.
GAAAGTCAGAATATTCAGATTTTTAAAAAAGGAATGACATGAATCTAAACTTTTTGCAGCTGATATGATTCTGATAACTCTTTTTTGAATTCTGAAGTCATTTAAATTAGATGAAGATATTCCATAAAAGATTATACCATAAGAAATGATTGAGTGAAAATAAGCATATGTAATAAACTTGACTAAGCGTTGTTGTATTCAATATATTTGCTAAGGTAGGTATATAGCGAAAAGCATGCAGAATTAAGTTTATGGATAATGGCCTCTAAATGTTTATCATCTTTCAAATAGTTTTCTAATTGCAGGCCTAAGAATTTAGTATTGGTACTTTCATTAATAACTCTTATCACCATAACTGATATTCAAATCATAATCCTCAGAATTCTTGGTACAAAACTTGTAGATAGAGATAGGTAGTTTTGTCCAGATTGAGATGACACTCTCTCTCGAGCGGGATGAGATCAATTTAATTTAGATGTTATATGATATGTTAGGGTGGGCGCCAGCAATACTCCCCAGTATTACACTTCGAGACTCTTACACTCAGGGGGTGGTCTGTCCAGGTACTGTTAATGATCCCACTCGGCGGTGTTACTGATTGTTTTATACTGATAGGTACATGAGCACTAGGGTATGAGGGTGAACAAAATGACTAATTGAATACTGCGACTGATAATTACGTTTCG
>PNEQ01002899.1:6484-25976 GCA_003012365.1 Medauroidea extradentata | reverse complement strand
CTAGATGTGTACTAACCTCCACAGAGAAACAAAGCTATCTATCTGGGGCATTCATTAACTAACCAAAACGAATTTATAACCTACAAATAACAATTATTTAACATGCCAATAACAAATTAATTACAATCAAAATAAAAGAAAAAAATCAAAGAAATTACAGAACAAACATATTAAATTCTTCTATAGCCAAATGCTATAGCATCTTTCTTAGTAATTTTCTCTTCTATTGCATCATGTGCATGTACACAATAGTAAGAAAGAGTGTTTTCTCTTTCACTTCTTCATAACTCTGGCAGAGATAAGAGTTAACTTGGCTTCTTCACTGTTGATGCTTTAAATTTCTAGCAAGTAAACAGCAAGGACTGCTTAAGTGGTAGTATATCTGAGTTTTATGTTATTTATTATAGTTATTCTCTTATAAGAAACTGAACAAGATTCATGAAGAAACTTTTTTGTTGTTTGCTGGCGAAAACAGCTAGTCCTGATTTCACAGTTAACGTAAATCTTTTTTCTGTTGGGGGAACTGCCAGCAGTTGATCATCTTTTTGGATGTTTGCAGCTTGACTGTGTATGCTGCTGTCGTTACTGTGACAGATGTGGTTGTGCTATAATCCACCATTCCTGTAATTCTGGAACAGATTAGCAGCTCAGGGTGTTTTTCTCATGCACCAGTAACATTTGGACACTGCAGGAATGTATAATGTATCTCATTGCTTATTTCTAGTGTCAACCTTGTTGCAAAGGTCCTACAATGGGAAATGGAAGCTGGTTGTTAAGAAGAGATGACAGTGTTCAAGATTTCCACGTACTGGATCATGTGCTGTATTGTAGTTCTTGTGTCCAGTGGTGCTACTTTGTGTGTCCCAGTGATGACATTTACAAGGCTGTCGCAGGTCGATTATGGATCAATTTAACCCTGTCATAAAATGAATATGACTTCGGTAAGACGTCTGACAACAAAAGGTGACCACCGATGTAATAAGAGGTGCTAAGGTTGATGACGACAGCATCTTAGCACAGTATCTGCTAAGGTCCCCAAAAATGTGTGCTTCAGTTAAGTGGTTACATTATAGAATGGGGAATTGAGTTCTTTGTATTGGTCTCCTTCTCTTTACGACTAGTAAGCTCCTTGTTTCTCAACCTTTGATTGGACCAGTGTTTGGTGGTATTTAGAATCTACAGAAGATAAAAAAAACTAGGAATGAAAGGTCATAATACTATTGTAATAGCATCTCTGTTATATGTAGAAAATAGTTTTAATTTGTACTTTGACATGAATTCATATGGAATTTGTTAGACTTTACAGTTGTTCAATGCATTTTCTTTTCAGCTACCTTTATTAAGAGAGACATTCTGAAATATTAGTGAATAGTCAAGTGAGCCCCTAACTCTTGAGTGTTAATATGTTTTTAACAATTTTGTAAGCATTTTTTTTTTTAAATCCAATAGCTTGCAGTTGCGTGATAGTGCATGTTTTGAATGCTGCTGTGAACCACTGGTACATGAGAGGGGTCAGACTTGCAGGGTCAGCTGGCAGACTACAACCTAGTTGTAGACAAGATGAACATGGAAACAGAGAAGGGGGAGGTGGATGCAGAGTGCAGAGAGCTACGAGCTGTGAATGACAAGCAGGCGGCTGAACTGGAGGATTTGTTCGCACAACGGCAGCTTAAGGACAGTGTGGTCCAACAGCTGGAGCGTGAGATAGACCAGGTAGTCGGGTCATATTTACACTCTGCATTCATATACTGTATTATTTTTTAAATTTCCTTTTGGACCTTAAAATGTAATCATAAACATAACCCTGTTTTCCTGCTTAAGTGTTAGGGTTTTAGGCATGCATTGGTTTGTAGGTGTTACATATATTTCTTGTGCTTGCACTGTGAAGGAACGACGTATGGCAGACAACCTGCTGACAGCAATGAGTCCATCTCTTAGGAGTCGCTACGCAGAACTCCAGGAAACAAACTCTCAACTACAGCAACAGATGGACGAGCTTCAGCAACATCTAGACACTCTTACATCAAGGAAAACTCTTCTTGAAGATCAGCTGTCTCTCTCAAGGGTAAGAAACTTACGATCAGTTAAAAATATTCAATTTGTTTTAGAATGAAGTACCAACCTTTTGGAAAAACTAAAATTATTTTAAGTTTGGGAAAACTAATGACTGAGCTACAAACATTGTAAAAATATGTATAAAAAATGCATAAACTCTCAAAAGTAAGTTTAAGCTTGACTCATGTGCTGAGGAGTGCTGTTCTCATTCAACGAAACTAAAATTAAGAATTCAATACAGTGTATACTAGAAATTGTTTTATCTTTGTTTTGGTGCAAAATTCCGTAGTTAACGAAACAAAGAGGACACAAAATCACGTTTCTTTGTATAGAAAATAAAACTATTCTAGTCCCTCGATTTTACGAATACTGACGTTACCATTTATGACATACCGTATTTATTTGTGTTTAGCACGCACTTTTATTCCAAAACAACTGATAAAATTTAAGGGTGCATACTATACATGGAAAATAGAAAAAAAATATATGAAAAAAAAAGGTCAGTGGTCTGTTGAAGAAGGAGGCGGTGGGAAGGGGGTTGAGAAGGTGAAGTAAAATTCGTAAATTGACGGGTGTCAAGAGAAGGAAGCAGAGAGAAAAAAGGCAGGTGGATGTTCTCATGGCCAAGTTCCTCCATCATTACTCTTCTTCCTTTTCTTTTTCTTCCCCTTTCACCTTCTCCCTTGCTCTGTTGTACCGTCGCTGCTAAAACCCTAATTTTTTTGTTTGTCCTTATCCACGTTCCTGTATTAAGTGTTCTTCAGTGTTTACGCAATACAAGGGTTAAAAACTTGTCTGATGATGGATCAGAAGTTTACTAGCCTTTACACAGGTACTCTTAAACTGTTGGTTACAAAGGGTCGGCAATTTAATGTGGCAGAAATGAAACTTCTTGTGGGGGGGGGGGGGAGCAATATGATAAGTTAATTTTGACATCTCATGATTAGCTATCAGTCCATGCGGAAAGAAAGAAAGTAAAAGGGTGTCATTGTTCTCTGGTTTCCCCCTTCCCCATCCTCCCACCCGAGAAAGATTTATGAGGGCTCCTGACCAGCTATCTTTCCATGGGAAAGGAAGGAAGAAAAAAGAGTGTCATTCTTATTTTGCCTTCCCCCCCCTCCCCTGCCCAAATAACCAGCCAGGAGAGATGATTAAAAAAAGGCAAGCTTGCTGCTGTTACCATGTTATCTTAGGGGTGATGGTATCTCATTGTGGCGGGGAGGAGGGGGTGACATGCTGGAAGGGGATGGTACAGCTGAGCAAGAGAGAGGGAATGTTGTTCAGGCACACACACATACTCGAGGCAAGGGCTGGCAGAGAGACAAGCCACCCCACCGCTCCTGGCTCACCACCACCCTCGCTGCCTTCACTCTCTTAACCAGTGTGAATGTTATCTTTTGTCTCTCTTTTATATTTTGTCAGCCATATTTCCTTTCTTCCCCCCTCCTTCCTTAACCATTCAAATTGAAGCATCCCTCCCTCATGCTGTTTCACCATCTCCCTCTGCTCATCCTTCTGTTTTTTTTTACATACTAAGGAGGCTCTAAAAATTATTTTTTCCTTCTAACTTGTTGCAAAAATTGTGGTGCGCACTATACAAGAGGGCACACTATACACGAGTATGTACGGTACCTTCGTAAAATCGATTGACGCCAATTTTGTCCCCCACCTCTTTACCAAATTTTTAAATTGCATTTTTTCCACAAAGTATATCCAATGGGGTCGTAGCCTTTTGTGGGAAAGTAAGACAAGTTATCATTAAAATATAAATTTATGTCACAAGACTGACGTCTTCTAATTAAAAGGTACCCTGAACAGTAAATATGACCGACCCATGTTCTGGAGAAAAAAAACACAAGAGCACCGAGTGTCTTCTCGCACATACATAGTCTGACATCCATTTTGTTTCACACGAAAAATGGCAAATAATAACTTAAGTTTAAATTTACATCAATAGACAAGTACATCTTCCGATTAAAATCATACGTATGAACGATCAATATGACCAATCCACGTCACAAAAATAAATAAAACACCAAGCACGGATGCCTGCTCATGATCGTGTAGTCGTGATGTTCACAGCATTGCGTGGAAAAATAAACCTAAAAAGATTTACAAGACTCTTGTCAAAAGAAACTAAAATAAGTGTTGCACGCAACATTTTTTTGGAGGCGCGAAGCTGGTGTACTATCCTTTGCAACACGAAAATAAAGAATAAAAAAAATCAAGTGAGGTTTGGAAACAAGCCTTTGTGCTGGATTATGTTCGGTACTTGTGCCCTTTTAACATTGGCATGCCCAGATATTGTGTGTGTATGGCAAGAGTTAAGTTAATCCAAAAATAGCGCCATCAACAACGAGTCCAAATTTAGGCACTTATGCCTTTCTTGTATTTTGCTTTGTTTATGATTTTGGAAATTTTGTTTCGGCAATGAGTTTGCCTCTTGGATGTGATTCATCTGGCAGGTCAAAGTTCAGGTGCGAGGAGGCACGTAGAGGGGTGTACAGGCATGCGGTTTGATCAGTAAGACCTTGTTTGTAGCATCGTGAGTGGTAGAGCAGGTTGCAACCGAGCACTGACATGGTATTGTGCCACGGACCTACTTTGTCCTTAGAGCGGTGGAATGTGTCCCCTATTAAATAAAATAATGAATATTATTTGATTACTGTGTGGTAAACTGGTGATTATTTTTGTCAGTAGTAGTGACATTAATTCCTTTCATTATAATTGTAAGTTGACCATGTTGGACCTTGTAGAAGTGACATTTTTAAAGAAGCTTGTTGATAAATATTATTCAAAGCGTAATTTTTCAAGCAGTTTGATCCATTTAATATTTTGAGCAATGATAAATGTTATACAGAGTGTTATTACAAAATGTTTATATTCAATTTAATTAATCTTGTATGAATATGAATGATTAACTTGTGTTTACCAATGATCACATAATGAGTTCAACGTTTTAAAGACTTTATCTTATATCAATGATGATAATGAACATGAACATTTGAAATGAGTATACAACGGTGCAGAGTAAGTTAGTGTGTCCGCCCAGGAAAGGGGTCAGTCAGAGCCTATCACACACAACATGCTCATCCTTTGTTTTGGTTGATGGAATAGGTTGACTGATAATGGTGCAGTTGTTGGTAAAATAGTTATAAAAATTACACAATTTTAATATAATAAAATAGTTAACTGGCTAATGCTGGATACGGAGCCGTGTTAATATGTTACAGTTCCTCGAAAATTATTACTTATTTTTCACGTATACTACACACTATTTTCAATGTCAGCGATGGAAGTTCAACCAATTTGTTGTTCAGGGCTGCCACTACTGCTTCATCCGGCCATACAATCACATCCAGTTGTTTTAAACGGCATGTTATTCTGGCACGTGTTACAAATATTGGTAGCATTGGCTGTCAAAGTAAGGAATTCTTTTATGGGATAGACTTTATAAATGCTAGGACAAAAACAGAGTCTAGTAGAATTTTTAGAAGAGCTTGGTTAAATCAGTGTACAGTACAGTAGTCATGTAGAAGTTTAACAACACAGCTGCATTATAAGTTGCACAAATATTTGAGTAATTATGTGTAACTTTGCAACACTGTGAGTGGTTGCAACTGTTTTTCTTTACACATATCAAGTGCATACACACACACAAGTTATTTTGTAGGTGAAGCAAGAGGCAGTGCGCATCCACCACAAACTGCAAGATGCAGAGTTACGACGTGACGCCCTCTTGGAGGAGGAGCGGACACGTTCCACTCCGGCCCAGGAGCGGGAGCAACTGCTGCAACGTGTGAAGGAGGACAATGCCGAGATTGCAACTATGGAGCGCCAGCTTGCCCAGCTACGCGAGTCTGTGAGAAGGAAGCAGGAAGAAGTTGAGCAGCTCGATAAGGTAAGTACGCATGTGTTTGATGTTTCGTCAACCTGATTAACTTTCTTTAGCTTGTTTTTAATGATGTTGCTAAGGCCTGGTTTCAACATTCTTTCATTTGAATCAAGGTCATGGTCTATTTTGGACTTGACTGCCTTCAAGTAGATGTTTACACCATCAAAGTTCTTGCAATTACTGTATATATCTGATGCAGCAAGAATTAAAATGGAGTAATGCTGCTAGAAAGGCTTCGGTGGTAAGGAAGTTGGAAATTCATAGCTGCCAACTCAATTGACCTGACAGATGTTCCTCAGTATCATTTCTCTCTCTCTCTCCTGTACTTGTCTCTCTGTGTGGCAAGAAGCGTCACAGCCCATACTCACCCATGGCATCCGTGTGGCAGCCAATTTCGTAAGTGAATAAGCGCCCCAAGCGTCAAAAAGAGTACTGTAGCTCTGCCTTCTTCCTCCGCCCGTATGCTGTTTAGTACTCTGTTGAGGTTAGGCGTACATGCAACGTTGCAGCCATATTTTTTGCTTGTTATCTACAGTTAATTTGGAGCTGTTCATGATTTTTGCACAGTATTTTTTTCTTAATACATTAACATTTTTAACTAATATATATTTCATCCAAGGAAACAAAATAAAATATGTACTTCTTTTCTTGCAAGAAATTTGTAAATGTGTGTCGTTACTGTTTTCGGCCTAGAAAAATTGCCCTACATGTTTTCGTTAAATTTAACTCATTCTATAGTCTTTCCTATAGAAATGAAGAGAGAGGTTTTACAGTTGTTATTTCCAACTTCAAGGAATGGTTTTACTTATGATCAGCAAAACAGTTACTTTGTGAGTCAATGTAGTATGTAGCACAGTACAAACTCTCAGGAAAATTTTACACTACATTTTTAGTTACTGATGAATGTTGCCTCAGACAACTAGAGCGTAGAATTTGTTTTGGAATACTGTCTACAAAACAGATTCTTGAACCAAGTTTTTAACTTTCCTCTTACATATAGTAATCTCTCAGTTTAAAGTCTTTCAGTAAGGTGATACTGTACTTTCACTTCAACAATTTTTTTGGTCCAATCTGAAGTTCCTAACATACTTTTATCATCCAGTTTAAAGACTCCTTCAATTAAAAGACAATTTTTGTAAGTCCCTTGAGAGTCGTTAAATTGTAAGATTACTTGTATTGTATGTCAGGGCACAGTACGGCTGTAAGTATTGTCGTAATCACGTTGTGAAGATTCCTTGGGAAAGGGAAAGCCTTGTTTTGTAAAACCCACTTTGTACATTAAGCAAGTTATTTTACATTTGTGTGCACTATTATCTGTCGTTTTCTGAGTTTGTATCACCTCTCACTTCTCTGCTTGATTGTAAAATTTGCAGTGAAACCTCTTTAATACAAACCTGAAGGGACCAAAATTTCTGCAGTTTGAAATTATGAGGTTTGTTTTAACTGGTTTTCACAAAAAAAAAAAAAAGCTATTGAATGTCTCTCATTTATTTAAGACTGCTTATTCCCAATATTCAAACATTTTTATAACCACCATGATTCCTTTTTAACTAGTGAATGTACTGTATTAACACATAGTTATACAAATTAAATAAATTTTTACTGTACATTAAAATTAACGTTTTATTTTTCATCTCAAAGAGGAGAAAAAAACACTTTGTATTAATGAGAACTCTTTATTACTTTGTGAGAGTTGTTTTAGTAATGAGGTTTCACTAATTTGATCCATTGTTCTCAGCTCTGGTAATTTTCAGTGATAATCTCTTGTGTACAGAAACAAGATAGTATAGTTTTTTGTGTGAATGTCACTAATTAATTGTTAACATCTCCAGGTTTTATGTGCCATATTTTTTCTTGTAAATGGATTTAGGCCTAAAGAATATTATTTAAAAAAAAATTAAGAAATGTTTAATTGGCTGCAAAATTGTATTTGTTAATATTGTTAATTGAACAGTACAAAAAAACTTGTTTATTTTGAATAGTTTATAAAACTGTTGTTAGGCAGTTACATGTGAATACGTACAATTGTGTATGTTATTGATTGATTGTGGCACATGTTTGTACGTGTGGTTTTGAAAGGATCTGACAGAAAGTCAGAGTGAACGTCACCAGAAGTACCGTGAGTTGCGGCGTCGAGAGGAGACTATGGAACAGTTCATGTCAGAGTTTGAGCAAAGTCATGCAGAGGAGGCAGCAAGAATTGAGCAGTTGGAAGCAGAGATAGTGGCTATCCTACAAGAGATCACCTTGCACCTAGCCCAGTCTGGGAACCTTCCCTCCACTGAAGACTTCTCTGCTATGAAAGAGCACCTATCTGCTAAGGAAGGAGAGCTTGAGAAGTCGCGAACTACTTTCGAGAGTCTCGCCAAGGAGCACCGGCAACTGCAGCTCACCTTGGAGAAGGTAAGCATTTCACCACCTGGAGCTTTGTTCTTTGGTGTCAAATGTCTTAGCTTGATGTTTCAGCATTTTATGTCAGAGTACAGTAAAATTCCGTTGTTACGACCCCCTTTATCTCAACCGTCCCATTTTTACGACCTTTTTCTGAGGGCCCGTGAAAAATTCAAGTCGAAAAAGTTGAAAATTTAAGGAAAATCAGCTGAAAAATATATGTTCAACTTGTTGGTTATCAGTGTTGCATTTTCCTTATGAGTGTTGTACTGTAGGAAACACGCAGCTTAAAATAGACAACACGCCACGTGGCTGTCCATGCCAGCCAGTAACCGTTCACTCCCCTCATCACCCCCAACCTTCACCACCATCACCACCACCCATCAAGCCACATTGTGCTTGTGTGCCCACGCATCAACTGCCGTGCCTTGTCTAGTGTACGTTGCTCGTAGCTGCAGCCACGCCACCCCCATCCATAACTGTCTGATTTTCACGTGCAACTTGCAGTCTGTCTGGCTGCAAAGCAGAGCCTCATGTTTGTCTTTTCCCTCCCACTCTCTCCCAGCCATCGTCTGATTCCGCAGTGTCTGGAGATTGGGGGACCCACAATTTTTGAAGAGAAGACACAGTTTTTTTCCCCCCTCATTACATCACGGCACAAAAAGGACCAGCATGACACTCAGTCCGTAAACGAAGCAAAAAAGAAAACAATCCTGCGTTATCTCATCTTTATTTTTCTCTAACTTCACATCAGGTTGTGCGCATGGAATGAGCTCGGACAGTACCTACCTATTGTAAAGAGCTTAGAAGGCAAGGCAGAGCGGCGAGGTGGTGGTTAGAGCCACACAGTTCTCCGCTTGTTGCCCCAGTGATATTGATCACTCGCCACAAGAGGCATAAGGCATGTGCTGTGGTTTTAAAATGGCCTATGATGCAAATACAACTAGTCCCGTCGCTGTTTGCAGGAAGTGGGCTAAGGTTTTGGTTTATGGTCGCTCAACAGGGGAGAAATAAGAGCGACAGTAGACCAGCGCGTCGAAAACCACTTTGACTCGATCATGAATGCAGAGTATTAATCTGATGTGCAGCACCATATCTTTATGATTTTTCCAATAGTCCTAGAACTTTAAGCGACGAGTAATCCAGTAGTTATTTTATACATGACAGTACCTTGAAATCCATTTTTAGCCCTTTTAAGTGACTCTATATTTGCGTTCATAATAGGCATACAGGTTTTGAAAATGTATTGATGTTTTTTGAAAATGTTTGTATTTATCAACAAACACTTTTATTTATCAGTATTGTTTAAAATCTTGTAATGGTGACACAATGGAACAATTCTTGCATAGTAACCAAACAACATAGACTCAATGGCTGCACTGAAAGGCTTTAAATTGTCGCAGTATACGTTCACGAAAATAATACAAGCTGTTTTGTTGTGGTCTGAGTATGCTTCACGCCAGGCCAGTAGAATGGATCACGCGTGCAGAGCCAGCTAAGAGTAAGATTGAGACAAGTCAAGGCCAGCAAGTCGCACCGCCGCATGCGTTACGACACACAGGGTTTCCAACTTCAATGTCAACGACTTACGGAATCTATATACGGTACTGTAATAAAATGTCATATAATAAGTTAACTTTTCAAAAATAATTTTTCCGCAATGAGGCAATGGATCAGTGGAAATTGGCATGTCGCAAGGTGTTTATGCCGTTTCTTTGTGACGAGGAGAGGCTGAAGATTGTTTTTAGAACATATTTTTTTTTTTTTACTGAGGCATCTGACTATTGAAATTATTTATGTTTAATTTAATAACTATTTTTTTACACTAGAGATAACTGAATATAAACTTTATGCGAAAAACAGCAGTTTTGATTTATAGGGATACTGGGTGGGTCAAAATCGACCCAAAAAGTCACTATTCCTCTATTACGACCCTCCCGTTTTTACAACCCTTTTCCCAAAAACCGTGAGGAGTCGTAACAATGGGATTCTACTATAAGTGGTTTTGTGATGTAGAATGTCAATAGATATTTTTCGTAACTGCTGTTGCAATGGTAGTATTTGATAAATCTCTGCAAATTGGCAGATAGCAATGGACGACTTGAAATGAGGCTGAGCTTTATAGTTTATGAGTCTGTCTATACAGTCACTGCAGTCTGTTGTGAAAAACAAATGGTAGACAAACTGTGGGTATGAAGTAGTAACATAGGAAGCCATGCTAAAGAAGTTGACTGGGATGACAATTTTGAATAAATTAGGCTTGTCTTATATTAGTTGTGGTTTTAGTTATGTCTGTGTGGTGAGAGGGTTGTACGGCTCTTTAACGAGGTCAAAGGGCACAGTCTACAGCAATTTTTATCATCATAATTTTATTCTTTTATTTGCACCAGATACTTTTTTCTTATTTCCGACACAAATTATAATGAAATTTTGCTCTTTTGAAATTTTTTTTATCTCTCATAGTTTTGGCGTGATGGCTTGTAAACATCAAAATTTGCATGTTACAGTTTTGTGTATGATACTAAAACCAACTGTCAAACCCAAACTAAAAAAACTCACAGTGATTAACAATCTTGCAGGCTAAGATTTGACATATAAAAACAAAAATTAAATATATTTGTATTTAAACAAAAAAGCAAAATTTAAAATTAAAATTGGAATAACCAAAAATTTTTTTTAAAAATACCAAAATATTTTGTTTGTTTTTATTTATGTGCACCAGTGTTATTCCCTGTGAATTTTTTCTGTTTCATGTCAATTGGTTTTAGTGTCTTACATTAAAGCATAACATGTAAATTTTGACATATAGGAGCCATTATGCCTTAAACTATGACATAAAAAAATTTCATAAGAGCAAAATTTAGACACAATTTATGTCTAAAATAAGAAAAATAATTACAGTATCTGGTACAAATATAAAAACTAGTGAAAATTGCTGTAGACAGTGCCCTTAAGAACAGAAGAGGGTGAAGTGAGGTGAATGGACAACACAGCATCTATGCCCAAGCCAAGATTCAAATGTAGGACCTCTCACGCCATAAATCGGTTCCTAATGGACTACGCTGTGGAGGCCGGGTAGTTATGTTGGTGCTGTAGGTAATCAAAGGCCAAAGGCTTTCAATAGAAGGTTATAGTTTTTTTGTAAGTCTACTATGTAGACAAGGGGACAACTACAAATGGCGGGGTCATGTTCTGAATAGCACGTTTGCTGTTCACTTGCTTCTAATATATATATATTCGAAAAACATGCAAAAGACTTAGTCCGTTATTAATGCTATGCCAGTTTTTCTCTTCACTATCGCTTTTCCAAATAAATATCCTTCGTATAACCAATGCAAGATTCCACTGAGTTATAAATGTGAGCTTTAGCAATAAATGTCCATGCTAGAAATGAAGTAGAGAGGTTAGACGTCATAAGAAACTCTGAAAATTACAAATACAAAGACACATTTATAACCCTGTTATATACTTACATTACTTTAAAATGCACGTTAGAAATACTGTACATTTATTTAAATTTGGCTACTTTGGCCACGGGAGTTAATGTAAAATTATGTTGTAATCATATCTGTTACTATGTCATCGAAATACAGAGAACAATGTTGCCAACATTTTTAATGGAAAGTTTCAATCACTCACTACGAAAATTTTACTGCTCAAATAACGACGTTGGTGCAAAAATACTCAATACAGCTAGAATATATATTCTTTAAGTTATCATTCCTAATGTGACGCGTCTTGCGTCTGCTGTTGTTTGTTGTCACTGTTGTTGTGACGGTAGTGGGCGTGCTCCGGATAGCTCAGTTTGTTAAAATAAATGGGGACGGAAACTATTATGGTGATTTTACAAATTTAAACCACAAAATAAAGCAAAGCAACTGTTCGTTTATTTTCAATTTTTTGTTTTACAATTTCTGCGTACTTAGTGATGACTGTTTGGTACCAAAACACAAACCACTGGTCCGATGTCCGGTGTTACCTAGTCCGAACAAACGAAATAATTACGAAACACCCGTCCGTTGCCTGAAACTTTAGCAATTTATATGCTATGCCATCCCACTGTATCTACCGCCACCTTCATATAAGGTTTTAAAGTAAAAAAAAAAAAAAAAAAAAAAAAGAGACAAAGAAAAAACTCCAGAGGCACTGAAGAAGCCTACTGCAGCCTCTCCAGCGCTCCCAGGGCCAGCCCCGCTGCACCCTCGCGACCTGCAGACGTCTCTTCTACTCCGCCATCACTATCTGACTGATAGGCCAACTGCCCAACAACTCGCGACCGCCTCGGGCCAGCGCCCGGCACCAACTGCTCTACAACTCACGGCAACGGACATGGTAACAAATAGCGCACCTCGGCGGAGTGATACAACAGTATCCAAAATTTAACAAAACCAGCAAAATTACCCTTAAAACATGAAACAAAGCATTCCAAGATCTGAATTTATAGTTTTTACATTGAAATAAAATTATTTATCCACACAAATATAATAATTGGGGACAAAAGGTGCGCAACAGTGGAACTACTTTCGCGGCGCAATACCCTAAGCAACCCCCTGTGATGGCTGACCTACGTGCGTCAATAACCTACGTCATGGAGAGAATTCCATGAAGCAAGTGGTCAACCACAACGTCGGCGCCAGAAATCCTACAACCTGGAGAAGCTTGCAACACCTGAAGTTATTCACTTCACCAGGGAAAATTTAATAATATGCTAAAATTGCCAAAACTCAAAAATTAGTCAAAATACAAAAAAAAGTTATATCATCAAAAATAATTAAAATTTTACTGTGGTCAAATTGAAACCAAACAAGCCAGGAAAATAATCAAATGACTCTACTTATAATTCCTTGACTATTTTTATATTAAAATTTTGAAAGGATGAATTTAAATTAACATGTCCCCAATTACTAGGTTATTGAATTCTGTTGCATCACACCGGACACCTGACAAACTCACCCTGAAAATGGCATATTGCCCGTTATGAAAGATTTACATTTAAATTTAAATAAAAAAATAAAAACACTTTATAAATATTTAAACAAGATGGGGAAGTGGCTGAACACTTCACACTAATGTGGATAACCAAATGCCGATATAATGTAAACTTGCTAAGGAGTTACAAGTTAAGTAGTTTTAGTAATGAATTAATTGAAACATTTAGAGTATGGTGTGCAATGTAATATGGCACTTTAAATAAGTTATCCTATACCTAATTTCAATTTTTTAGTCTGAATTAGTTTCCACATTCAAAAGAGTGAAAGTTTTATACAGAAGGGAAAAAAGTTACATATATTCATGTTAATTTATCATATATATATTCAAACTAGTTAGGTAGGTGATAATTCATTTTAAGAAGGCATGGAATTTAAAGGATTTAAAATAAAATAAAATGTAATTTGATTGAGGTACTGTGCAGTTTGTATGTTTATGGATGTAAGTGTACCAAGTACAGTAGTGGCGAAAACTGTTTTCTTTTATGATATTTTCATACTGGCTTCGAGAAACCTGAAATTTTCATTAAATGCATTCAGCATTTTTTTATGTACAATGTCCTTGTAAGTAGAAACTTCATTGAAGGGGTTTACTGCGTTAGCGAAAATAGTCGCAGCAATGTGATTAGTGTTTCGTTGATGAGTATACTGTTGAATGAAGTTTATACATGCAACTCACAATAAAACTAACACTTTTGAATACTGTATTGACAGGAATAATAATACATTGATTCACCCAGTATCTGGAATGGTCAGGACTTCGGCTATTCCACAAAAAAAAAAAAAAAAAAGCCGAAAGTTTGTGAACATACTGTAGCTGAGGTTAGATGTAGCAACACTGCGCTCCAGAAACGGCCATTACTAGGCTTTGCAACTTAATAAGTTGGAGGAGAGTAGGGTGTTGACAGCTGCATCCGGTGGTGTGTAGTGACCTTGCCACGTGTGCTCTTGTACTACTATGGTCCGCTCCAGCAGGTAAGTTGGCGTGTGAGTCAGCGTTATCAGTGTCTCCTCCTTATCTCCTTGACTTTCCCCAGTCCCACTGGCCTCTGCACCTGTGTGCTGAGAAGCGCCAAATTATCTGCCGCGCATAGTACATGACCTTGCATAGGGCACGCAACAGCTACGTGACTCTGAAAACAATTAGTCCATGCTGAAGCAAGCTAACGTAGGTGAGACGTTTGACTTTAAAAGCTTTTTTGAACATGTCACTTATGCGTAGTTGCTGCACACGTTTGTGCTTCTCTTTTGTCAGCTGTTTTTGAAGCATATACAGATGCATTATTTGCTGGTCGGTGATGTAACTTCGTTGCTCTAGGCCAGCTATTAGTCATTCCATGTGGTGAAGGCACTCATCCTGTGAGGTTTTCACCTTTGGTTCGTCTTCATCGCTACTGTTTTCATCATTTCCGTCGTCTTTGTTATTTTTAACAGAGTCCAGTATCTCTTGATCGGGAAAGTGATGCACCATGGGAACAGTATCATCCACACAGAACCTTTCTACAATGTTTTGTTCTTGCAATTGTAAGTCCCTTAGTTCTTGATATATTAATTATGTTCTTGGCGTACTCCAGCAGTTCGTTCACAATTTTTTGTTCAGAACCTTTGAAGTCTGCTTTATTTCCCTTGTTGTCATCGTCAACCACATCACGATAAACCAAAGTATGTAGGCCACAATTTAAACCATGCCTTGTGAAATGTGGACGTAGGCATGCTGTCCCATGCATGAGCTAGTGCTCAAATCACATCCTTTATGGTGTATGCCTTCTTACTTTGTGAAATGTGGACGTAGGCATGCTGTCCCATGCACGAGCTAGTGCTCAAATCACATCCTTTATGGTGTATGCCTTCTTACTTTGTGAAATGTGGACGTAGGCATGCTGTTCCATGCACGAGCTAGTGCTCAAATCACATCCTTTATGGTGTATGCCTTCTTACTTTGTGAAATGAGGACGTAGGCATGCTGTCCCATGCACGAGCTAGTGCTCAAATCACATCCTTTATGGTGTATGCCTTCTTACTTTGTGAAATGTGGACGTAGGCATGCTGTCCCATGCATGAGCTAGTGCTCAAATCACATCCTTTATGGTGTATGCCTTCTTAATTTGTGAAATGTGGACATAGGCATGCTGTCCCATGCACGAGCTAGTGCTCAAATCACATCCTTTATGGTGTATGCCTTCTTAATTTCAGAGATTCTTTTGCAGCTGTTCAGAGCAGATAAATAGTGTTTCATGAACTCAGCGTGATAACATTTTAGGGAGCGCAGTATTCCCTGATCTTGCGGTTGGATGAGTGCAGTGCAGTTAGGGGGCAGGTACATGACAGAAACATTATCCCTGTCTAGTGTTTCAGCTGCGGGATGCACGGAACAGTTGTCTAGCACAAGGACAATCTTGCAGTGTGGGTCTAGGCCTATCTTGTTACAGTGTTGCCGGCTCTGGCGCACTAAACTGTCAAACCACTCCGTGGTTATTTCAGATGTTGTCCACTCTGTTTTTGTAGCTCGGTATTCAACGGGTAACACTTTCTAACACCTTTTAGCGCCCTAGGGTGCAAGCTTTTCCCAATTACGAGTAATTGTGGGTACCGACAGCATTTGAACATCCAATCTGTCTTTAGAGTCTTCCATCCCGCTGTGAGGATTATCTGCAGTGCACAGCGTGCTTCGAGGCATGCATTGCCAGTACAAAGCAGAAAAAGAGCTGCATCAAGGTCACCACATTTACTATCCTGCATTGTTTTTCTGTTTTCAATTTCTTTCTTCGTATTGCTGTCCGAATAAAACTTCTACAGTTCATTCTTCTGTTTTTTTATATCATAAATTGTTGAAATGCTGACATCGTATGATTGGCTGATATTTTTAACAGAAGTGCCAGCATCCAGTTTCTTGAGAATCTCGACCTTTTCTTTAATGGTGAGAAATTTTTTCTTTCGTTTACTTCTCTCTTCACCATCACTTGGAAGTTTACGTTTTGAAGACATCACGTGTCGGCAGATACGTACAGACTAGCGATCGCACATCACAAGCAGTCACACTACACCACTCCCCGACCCATACCACCCGTGTTTGTTATCGGTGCGTACGCAGCGCGTCTAGACAGGGCGTAAACTGCGCAAACAAGAGGAATTTAATGTCGCCATATTTTTTTTTACACACGCAAGACTGGCATTGAACAGACACTATACGTGCACGTGCAGCACATCTGGAAGGGCGTAAACTGTGCCAATAATGGGAATTTAATGCCTGTGTAATAATAAATATCAATATTTTTTTTTTACTTCACCTTAGAAAACATCCGGATAGTAGGAGTTCCGGATAGTAGAATTCCGGATACGGGGTGCTCTACTGTACATGTATTTACAAAAAATTCAGTTGAGTAGTGACCTCAAGACTTTAACTTTTGAGAATGATGAACTCTGTGCACTGTGTTTATTTCTTACACCACTATGTTTATTTACATTGACAATCGGTGGAAATGGACAAATTGGTTGTAAGGAAAAAAATAGTCAGTCCTTCAAAAGTACTCATGTTATAATGAATTTCCTGTATGAATAGTGACAAGCGTAATGGGTGGTGGGGCTGTGACAGGTGGGGGCGATGGAGGAGAAGATGAGTGCAGAAATGACGGCCCTACAACAACGCATGGAGGACATGCAAGGGGAGATGGGCAGACTGGCAGACCTGGACAACTTGCGGGCTGAGGCCCAGCATAGGAAGGAGCAGCTAGAAGCAGAGCGTCAACAGTTGTCTCAGCGCAAGGACCCAGCAAGGGAGCAGCTTCGTACTGTGCAAAAGAAGCATAGCTTGCTGCAGGTACCTAACTTAACCTAGTGCTGGAGTTTGTGTACTGTATGGGATAAGCAGAAGCTATATTTTATTGTGGCATTTTTTGTGCAGTATTTATTTGGAAATTATTACTCTTAGCTGCTTTTTTGCGTATAGTAAAATACTATTTTCATTTTGACTGGTTATGTTTGATGCAGCTATCGTGGAAAACAAATTGAAAGGTGCCACAAATAATAGTTTAATTAATAATCATTTGCAGTAACATTGTAACTCCTTGTTTGGAAGAATTTGAGTGAACGTTACTGGTTAGAAATTTAAATTAGTACAGTAGAATGTAATTTTCACTACAGTTCTTTAATGAGAAAAATGTGTATGGTAATTGCAGACAGATAAGTGTACTGTAGGGTTAGGGGAATATTTATTAAGAATGGTCTGTAGAGCTGGAATAGGCTACAGTTTGGAACCTTATCTTACCAATCCTTTTGGAGATGTTTCGTGAATTACAATACATAAACCCCTTCCCTGATAGTGCAGGTACATACTAAATAAAATAATTAATAAAACCAAGCTTAAAAGATTTACATGACTTTAATTGCAAAAAAAAAATCTTTAGAAATTTGTTTTAAATGAAAGAAGACTGAACTGAAGATAAAAATAATAATTTATATTCTAATCCTGAACACGAATGAAAGAAATTACTCTACTACCTCCTCACAGTAATATGACTTGCTTTCTTAGTAGAAACATTTAATGGCGTTCTCATTATCTTGAATTTGAAACATTCATGAAATATATTTCAATTTAGTTTGCACCGTACTAAAGCTCAGTTTGTAGGTTAGAATACACCGTAAGTACTCTGTATCAAATACCTCCGGGGAATGTCTAATTCTGTAGCATTTGTGGCAAAGTTTGTGACACTAATTGCATAAAATGGTTGCCCAAAATGCCAATTAAAATTTACAATTTCCGTTCAAACATTTTTTAAGAAATCACAGTTACTGGGCATGCTAAGGCAGCTACAAATTTTAATTCAGCAATTGTAGGGCTGATAAACTGATAAAAGTGTTGAATAAGACCAAATCTAAGAGCGCAGTTCATAAAATAGGTGACGTCTTGCGAACATCTGCGTCATCTGCGAATTCAAGTTCACTCCAAAAACTAAACTGATTTATAGAAAAATGCTTCTTTTTAATATGGTCAAAACTTATAACACTTTAATGCCTATAATTTTGCATCTCCCTAAGTGAACTATCTTTAGGATGGTGGTAGATTTTTCCCCTGGAGCAAATTTTCTTGGGGAAGACCTACCGCGTCCATCTTCATCGTACGGGAGAGAAAATCAGAAGAGGTGATTTGAAAATTTCAACAATGAAAAATTTTAAAGTACAGTCTAAGGAGGTGTCAATGACCTTGGTGCGTAGAAAATGCAGTTCCCGGAACACGCATACTCACTAAGCATATAACCCAATAAGAAAGAAGAAGATAGAGTGAGGTAGCTCAAATAAAAATTAAAATTACTGAATTTAAACATTACTGTCCAGGTGAGGTAAAAAATATATCAAAATAATTATATTGTATACCATTAGAATACAAATAGTTACAAAAATATTATAATGAAGCACATAAAAAATGTATACAGAAGCAAACTATCCTGTAGTTTAATTACAGTTCGTTAGGTTATTAGTAACATGCCAGTAGTATGTATGTATAGTTAAATTCTGTTAAGACATTTATGTTGGGACCTAAAATTAATGCCTATTAACCAAGAAAACTTTACAGGGGTTAAATTGCACATTAGCATGTCGACAAGGTGTAAAATTATTTTACTTGCCAAGCAGGAAACTTCTTAAGAGAGTTTTAATGTATGACTGTAAACTTTGTATACATACTATGTCTTCGATGTGTGTATGATGTTGAAGTTTATGGTATATCACATTCATTATGTACAGCTGGTGTCACAAAACCTGTACCAGATATATCCGTTTCACGTGTTTGACTTTCCTGTGACAGACCAAAACATGAAACTTAGATTGTAACTAATATTACTTGGATTATTGCGTTCAGATTAATACACTGTAAATTTCTTTGATGTTGCAGTTGCAAGCAGTTTATGATACTTAATTTAAAAATACATCATATAGTTATATGACCATGTAATATTTTTGTTTTGCAATTAATTACAGTCGGCCCGCCTTATCCGCGGTATTTCGTGCCAGGAAATCCGCGGATATGCAAAAACCGCGTATATTCAAGACACCTTAAAATAAACTGCAAAAAATTACATGCAATTATTGGCTTGTGTTTCTTCCCTCTCTGTAATACTACTATATGTACAGATCGTTTAACACGTTCTGGAAGTACTCAATAACATTT
>PNEQ01002897.1:40425-51440 GCA_003012365.1 Medauroidea extradentata | reverse complement strand
TCACCAAGATGTCTTCACCAGTCTCTCTCCACAGGCGTAGCACCTTCCTCTAGCACTTCCAATAGCGAACTCCCTCAAATGTGCCGATTCTGTGCTTTTATACTAGCCCAGACAGTCGGTTATTCCCCGCATTACAGGGGTCTAAAAATAGATATTTCATCATGTTTCGGATATGCTTTTAGTCACGTAGGCCACCCTCAAAGGGTTAAGACGCAGTTGGGACAGGTATCTATGACGTAGGTTCGGCGGGTTTCCCACTATGAGCCACCCGGGCTTTGAGTCATCGGCCAGCCCTCAAGGTGTTACGAAACAGCCGCCGACCACTGGCCTCCAGGAACATGGCACGCAACAATAATAATAATATAACAATAATTTATTTCCATATACCGATTACAGCACTTTACATAAATACTTTTTATATAATGGAAGACATCACACTCACATAAGCAAAGCTTGTGTGTGAGTGCTACTAGACAAATTATTTTCTATAGCTGCGGTTAATTATGTAGGCTAGAATCCATTGCAGTATGCATACTCAAGCCCCGTATATTTGTTCATTGCCTGTTGTTCCACTGAGTAGCAGCTACTTGACAAATAGTTGGGGATTGAGTATGTTTAGTATAATGGATTCTAGCCTACATGTAATTGAATTCGCGAAATTTTCCAGTCCCTATGAATTAGTTACAATTGCATTACTGGCTCATAGACTTCCAGGAGGTGTCAAATAAGTCAAAGGCCAACTGATAAACTTACAGTTGTTATAATTCTAGCTTGTGTCCAAATGAAAACGCGAACTTTTCAGGTCTGTAATGATACGAGCGCAATGTGGCAACTTTGCACGGAGAAAGTCCGCTATTGCGCTACACACCCATGCGTTATTTTATAATATGACACGTCGAGTAAACATAGAATCTTGTTTGAACTGCTCTGGGTTGTACCCGCGCCCATAATATGATTCTTAGAACAGTATTGCCTATAGAATGTTCACGATAAAGGGAGTACTGCTTAAATTTTTCTATCAGTCATTCTGCAATCATGTTTACTATTTTTACATGAAAACTACCCTGGAAGTAAAAACCGGTGGCATAAGCGTTTCACCACTCTCAAAACGTAAGGCTCAATTTTCAGTCGCCATATTAAATTTTATTATTATTATTTGTTAATTCTGAGAAGAAAATTATTAAATCGGTGACTAGGCCTATACCGCAAATTCTATTTACCTTGATCTACAGTACAAGCATGGCAATAGAGCTAGTAATGTATAGTTAGGTCGCAATTTGTCTGGCAAATTATCAAATAAAAAAAACTTGCCACACACATTGCGGCGTAATTATATATTAGCAGCTAAATCGCAAGGTCTGTACTGTAGCGAAATGTAAATATAATTTGAGGTATAATCGCATATTTAACATTTTTCTTCTTAGAAATAAAAAAAAGCGGAAAATAATAAAATTCAATATGGCGATATATTAAGTATTGGGGAGTGCTCATTTTCAAGTGAACAGACTATAGTAACATATCCGTGTGGCGCAAGAGGCGATTTACTCCATGCTGTGTAGCCGCATTGTACACATAAAAATGTCATCGTATGACACTTTGTCACCAACATTCGTGTCTCCAATTTAGCCAAGAATTCGCGTTCTCTAGTTATTATACAACACTTTCTGGACATCCTGCTTACACGTTACACGTAATATCGTACAATATTTTAGCGACACTTCCGCCGCACATATCGCGCTGTCGTGAATGCAGCGTATTGATGTGATTCACGAGAGCGTGAAATCATTAGTTTGTTTCCTGTATCGACGCACATACACTTACAAGCCATTGTTCGCCGACGATACTGCGAACTACAATTGTTCTGTATCCTTGGTAGGCAGCCATGTTGTTTCCTACATGAACAAGAGTACTACAAATTATTTCTCGGTATCTAAAAAGTTGTCATTAATTATCTGCAGTACCAACCATAAAAAAAAATAAAAACTCTTAAAAATAATTACGCTTGTCTACACTTCATTTTATCACTTCATGTAGCAGCTTCATCCATACGATGGAGACTTACAAGGAAGGGCTTTCTCGCCAGTCGCCAGTCCTGCCAAATTAATTGTTTTGCTAGCACGGCCGACGTTCATCCCCTACAAGAAGGTGTACTCATTCAAAATGTTCAATACAGATTGTAAAGCCACATTTGGGGTATTCTGTGTAGAAAGTGACAATTTTGATTTGTAGGTTGGCACCTACTGCTTGCAGCTTGTATGATTATGTTGTAACATTGTTTCTTGGACGAGAGAGTTTCGTAGCATACTCGTGCAGATAGTGAGTAGAGGAGTTCTTCTGTAGCTGCCGCCGGTGACGGCTCTGTATATTTCACGCATAGTGCCGCTGCGGCACCCCATTTGATTGCGAGTTTACTCTCTTTCGATGTACTTATTTGCCTGGCTGTGGATTCTTCTGGATCCTGAGGTCATTTTTGTTTGTGCTATTTTTCTGTAATGTAACGTCTTCTTGTACATTTTCGACTGTACGTACTGCGTACAGAGTTAAATTGGGTTTTTGGCTGTACGGTTAAATTCCAAGACCAGTGGCTGTGCCCCACAACGAGAGAAGAAGAAGAAGAAAGTGAGTGGAGTTGTCTTTGTTTGTAAGCATGTATGACAAACAGCAAGTAGAGTAAAGATGTTATCAGACGCATGAAATTGGTGCTTGTAATCTCGTCTTCTTATTCAAATATTATAACTTTCGAAGTAATATTGTGCAATATTTATTGTGTCTGCATCAAGTTATAAAAATGTCAAAATGGAAGTACAGTACTTGACAGCATTATGTTAAGTGACGTTGCACGATCCGGCAATATATTCTCCATTTGCTTATTTTTGTCCAGCTGGTCAGTATTTACTTCAAAATACGTTGCCTTTTGAAAGAACTGCGCGTGCATTGGTTTGTTTACATTCGACCTGTACAAGGAAGATAATATCCAGCACTAGCCTATATTTACAAGTCCTTGCATGTTAGCTACTAGTATACTCGGTGCTCGTTCACATTGCACAAGTTTGCTACAAGTCGAGATGAACAACAAGTGTTCGCCTGCTTGTACCAGAAACACGTCCGTGTATACCAGGCTTACCTCACAGCTCTGGCAGCAAGGATAGGGTTTTACATTTTGAATTAGGTTAGGTGAGGCTGTCATATTTTGTGGCATCGCTTCCGGACAAGAACCATTTTCTTCATCGAGAAAAGGAAAATATTACTAAACGAATACAACTGTAGGAAAAACATTGTGAATAGCCGTTTTCGAGTGTTTACCGAGCGTAGAAATGCTTTTTACTCATAGTTTTCAGGGTATTGAAAAAACTGCCTAAAATATCCTGTAGCAATGTGCGCAACATTCCGTGGTGGTGTATATGTAGCTTCAACACATACTGAGCCACGTTTAAATAATTTAACATGTAATATCCCATGCTTCCTTCCGCCGAGACCCTGAGGTAGGCAAGGCCGTTAAGCAACAGAAAGCGTTTTGTGTTCGGAAAGGTAATTGGGTATTACGTCTCATCGGCAGTGACGTCATTAGTGGCAGTGGCGTACAAATTAAATTAGCTCAAAGACAGGAACTGAGAGAGGAATCGGTCATGAATGACTTTTCTTGATAAAAAAAAACAATCGCAGGATTCGCTTGGAGTGATATTGGGAAACCATGCAAAACCAAAATAAAAATAGTCGGAGTCGAGAATCCAACCCGGTCCCTTCTGAGTGAGATTACAACGAGTTATCAATGCGCCACCTCGTATCTATTTTAGTATGCTCAGTTACAGACTAGATAGTAGTACAGAAATGAAATGACATGGCAGTTCACCGAGGCTGTTTTGCTTCTGTATTCCCAAATGTTCTGTGGCGAGTGGTCTGACTACATCATATCGCCGCAGTCAGAAAAGATAAACACCGCTCTCACAACGTTGCCACATCACTTCTTGTTATGCGTGTCGTCACACGAGCTGTTGAAGGTCACTTCTCAGTACCGTAGCGGGAAAACCGTGCAGATAAACACATCAACCTCTACAGCAGTAGCGAGCCAACGAGCCGTACTGAACGTGTTCTAGTCAATCCATTTCGAGGGTTTCAAAGTAAATTACCAGAAGTCCAATTACACCAACTTTCGGGAAACAGAAAAATTAAGTTTTAAAACATTACTTAAAGTTACAAAACAATTCTAAAAAGCCTAAGATAAAAGTAATTCTACAATTACTATTAATTTTCGTGATAGTGTAATTTTATTAAATATATGATAGGCACCGTAGAAACCTTCCCGACAGAAAGAAGTTTGTCCACTCATCAGTAGAGATGATGGTACATCGCGAAAGTTTTTTATGCCAACATAGCCTCGAAAACATAGCTGTCTGCAGACCAAAAATATACATCAAATACTGCAATAGCGGAATTCTTATTGGCTCAATAAAACACGGAAACAGCTCTACGTACAAGTGAAAGCCAGTAACCTTATGGTAAGCTGAACGTATGTTGAAACCCTGCAAACAGTCAAGCTTTCCCGGGATAAACCATAGTTTCTACTCATCAGCTACATGCATTACAAGTAAACTGTTACTGGACGTAGTAGGATAATCATGGTTTCTTTACTAGTGGAGTGGTGAAAATTATAGTAGAGGGGAGACGGGATCTGTGTTTTAGATTCATTAATTTTTTGGATGTGCGCTGGTTTAACCAGGCACTGTGTGTTAGCACACATGCCTTAGTGAAGTGTGAGGTAATGTAGGCGCCTCGCCTTCCCGTAGAACACAGGTCAATACACTGTGCTGCCTCTCAAGCAGGTTTAATGAGACATCACTTGTTTAAAATTGAAATTAAGAGGGAATATATGGTTCCGGATATTGGGCTCGGTACACAAAACTCTCCTCCAGCAGCAGTCCTCTCATTGGCTGTCCTGTCAATCAATCTCCGCCCACGACCGTTCCGGACCTACAGAATACTCCTAAGAATGCGTGGTAGATAAATAAACGCTGAAAATATCAATTTATTTCTACGTTTTTTTCGAAGTCAATGTGGATAAAATACTCAATGACAATCCTAGATAATGTTATTTGCCAACTTTATGAGTACATATTTATTCAGAATAACTAATTCGTTACGCGTGATCTCTTGCGCCGCAGTTAAATGCACGAGGTTCCGGCGTCAGAGATTGTGCCTCAGAAGTTCGCAACACTGGAGACAACTTTGTTTAAAACGTTCGCTAAAACTATTGTCTAGGATTGCTATTGTTTAATTTTCGCAAATTGTCCTCAAGAAACCTACAGTTATAGATTAATACTTTTAGCGTTGAATTATGTACCACGCGATTGAAAAGCGTTGCAGTACGCTCGTAAGCATTTTTTTTTTTTTTTTTCACGAAAATATTCCTCGTGCTCCCATTGTGCCAACGAAAGAAAAGTAAACACACTTCGAACAAGGTCGGAATGTCATTGTTTAGACACCATGCTCATTATAAACACTGTTTCTAAGCCCTCATATACAGCTAACAATGCCGGCCTTTTCAAACAGCCGTACTTCAAACTGTACTAACCAAATGTATGTGGAATTCAGACGGAGACATGAACCGTACTATAGACTCTCCAGCAATAAAGTTGTATGGTCACCGCTTGAAGTCCAGTAGTAAGAATGTACCGGCGGGAATATTGCAGGCTAGTTTAGTAGTACTTCTCTCGTTGTGGCGAGGCGGCATTGGATGTGTGCTTCAAGATAGTCCTTACAGGCCCGTCTCTTATGAGCCTGTGTCTAACGTGCGGCTAGGAGGCACCTTTAAGACCATGATCTTTCATTTATTTCAAACAAATGCAAATAACTCGGAAAATTTTTAACAAAATGCTTTGAAAATAATTGAGACTGTGTACAGTCATAGGCCTACGATACGCAATTTTGCTAGAGCGTTTTTTTTTTTTAATAATGTACCGTTTGCTAGCAAAAAAAAATTATTTTGATTGGTTTTGGCTTGTTCTGACCACAAAGTGTGTGATATTTGAGGGGCAAAAATCTAAAAATCCGTTTGGTTTATTGCAACAGAAAAATTCAGATACAAACGATGATATATAAGTGTTAAAGCTGTAAGAATGGATTTTTGATATATGTATTAATTTGCGTTGAAATAATATTTTTGAAACCACTGCAACAGTAAAGAGCGAGGCCTTAAGTAAGTGCACAAATGTCATAAGTGTGTGAGGTGACATTGTCTTGGTTGCAGCATGGTCCTGGTGTGCAACTGCTTGTTCGGCGACCTAACAGTCGTGGCGGCGATCTGCGTCCTGCTGCTGTACCTGTTCTTCAGGCGAGCCTTCAAGTTCTGGGAGAAGCGAGGAGTGTCGTACGTACAGCCAACCATGTTCGTGGGCAACCTCGGAGGACTGATCCTGCAGAGGGAGAGCCTGGGCAAGTACCTGCACGGGGTGTATGACGACCACGCCGGACAACCTGTCGTCGGTATCTTCGCCCTGCATCGGCCCATCCTGGTGTTGCGAGATCTGGACCTGGTGCGAGCTGTACTCGTCAAGGACGCCCATGTCTTCCTGGACAGGTCCTTCTCTCCGCCCGAGGATGCCGAGCCCTTGTTGGCCAGGAGCTTGTTCGTGCTCAAGGGTAGGAAGTGGCGGCACATGCGTATCAAGCTCACCCCGACCTTCACTTCCGGCAAGATCAAGAGGATGTTCTACCTCGTCAACAAGTGCGGCCAGGAGCTGTTGCCGTGTATAGACCAGGAGATTCACAAAGGTGAGACCTTACAGATGTTCCACAATACGCTAGTTGTCTTTTTTAATAAAACTATAACAAACTATTTGTAGTTTGATAAGTTTCGTAATCTACGTGGTTTCATGTGTCAAAATATGCCAGTGGCTACAAATTTATACTCAGACGATATCCTTTCCTATTGACGTAAACAAATATTATGATCTTGAACCTCCCTCCCTCCCTTTCTCAAACTATAAGATGGGCGCCCTTGTAGTTATGTCTTTTATGGAATTTAACTAAATAGATAATTTTTGTTAGAGTTGATAGAAAAATACATAATTATGAGTTCTTAGTTCAATTCTTATATATCTACTGAAAGGTAAGATCAATATCTATGTTTCCAGTGTGCTACTTTGAAGTTTGGGATTTTCGGTTAAACAAAAATAGTCAAGGAAAACCAATATATCAATACGAAGCAAGTTTACTGGCTGTTAAAGGCGGTGCTGGTTGTTATGTCAGGTGGAGCTGTTCTGGTGAAAGACGCAGTGGCCAGATATTCCACGGACGTGATAGCATCATGTGCCTTCGGAGTGAACGCCAACGCCCTCGCAGATCCTAACTCAGAGTTCCGGACGACCATGAGGAAGATGTTCGAGCCACGCGGCTTCCAGAAGTTGGCCAACGTCGTGTCATTGTTCATGCCGTGGATGCGCAGAATTGTGACGTTGAAGAGTGTCGACGAGTCCATCAACACGTTCGTCCGCCGCACTTTCTGGGACGTCGTGGACTACAGGAAGAAGAACAACGTCGTTAGGAAGGACTTCGTGGACATCTTGATGCAGATCAAGGACGAGGGCCAAGTTACAACTGAAGATGCGAAAGATATCGACGAGATAAAAGAAGACAGCAAATACGTGGACTCAGAACACATCAAAGCTGACAAGTCAGACGTCAGTAAGGAAGCTATGATATAAGTTTGAAAACATTACATTTAGCTTTATGAATTTACTTGTGCTGCCATTAAAAATCGTGATGTGAGACTTAATTCGACTACAAACTTTTTTTTTGTAATTAGTATTTCTTGTTCCAACTAAAATTTGTTATTTTGTATGCGCTGTATGGTGTGAACACATTCACATAGACTAATCTTTCCTTTTTTTTTTTTTTTTTTTTTTTTTTTTTTTTTTTTTTTTTTTTTTTTTTTTTTTTTTTTTTTTTTTTTTTTTTTTTTTTTTTTTTTCATCAAATGTTGTGCTCTTAAAGTGAAGATTTCAGTATTCAAAACAATATTGACTATTTGTGTAGTATTGCTTCTTAGTTTTAAACCTCAGCTGTTATAAGTGATTGGATATATTATCACAGTAACATATGTAAATGCATGTTTTGTTTCTCGCTTAAACTAATGTGTACCACCCCTTCGTGGGTAGAAAATTACAATATCTAAATCCTACATATTATAAGTTATTTTGATATAGCATATTTTACATTCTAGTTAAATTGAATTATGATAACTTCAGAACTGACCATTAACATCTGACAAGTGTATAAAAGATATTGTTGAAAGTAATATTCCAAAAGAATTATTATTTTTTTTTCATATTTTATTGTTTTTGTTATATTCTTTAAATGTGTGTTGCAGGTCTGGAAGACGATGACTTCGTAGCCCAAGCTTTCATTTTCATAATCGCTGGTTTCGAAACTTCGTCCTCGGTGATATCATTCACGTTGTACGAACTAGCGCTGAATCCAGCCACCCAGGACAGACTGAAGAACGAAATACAAGCTGTACTCGACAAGTACAACTCTGAAGTTACGTACGATGCAATAACAGAGATGCGTTACCTCGACATGGTTGTCTCTGGTGAGAATATGACCGTATCTACTTTCGTAAACCGTGGTTACTTTGTCCAGCGAGGTAACTTTCTGACACTTGTGTTTTTATTTGTAGTTCTTGAAGAAATATCGAACATAATTTTTTGATCACGCGCAATTTAACACCGAAACTTAAATTCAGATTTAAACGAAGATACCAAGCGAACTCGGTGCAACTCTAGTATACAATAGTTTTGAGATTTAAATTACCTTTACAATGTTCTTTATTGTATTATTTTATATATTAATGTGTTGACTAACTTTTCTTTTACCGAATGTCTGCTTATGCATAGGCCTTACGGTGATTTTAGTTTCTCCACTTTCTTTGGCAATGCAATCAGTGAAATATCTGCACTCATTGACTTGGTCATTAATTCATTCGTCAGCTCCTTCTTTCGTTAGCTCATTTTGGTTTTTGGAAGGTTTTTTTTTACTGTGTCTTAGTATTACGTACATTATAAAGCAATTTGTAGGTTTGTGAATTTACAAAATTTAGTATAGTTACCAGTAGTTTTAATCTTAATGAACAATGCACATAAACTTACTTAAGGCTCCGCATAAATCGCATTTTCAGTTTATTTTATTTTTATATGTTTAGAAAATTTGAGAAGAATAATGTGAAATTTTCTATTATAGCCTGAATGCCATTTACCTTTAAACATCACATTTTAACTTTAACCTATATTTAGGCAGCAATCAGTACAGCAATTTTTTTTTAATATCCTTAATTTTGTGGGCATATTGTGGCGTAAATATACATTAAAAGTTCAACTGCAATGTTTGTATAGAATTCATGCTATAATATCAAATTTCACATTATTTCTTATCAGAATTTCATAAAAGCAAAAAATAAAACAGCTCAATATGGCGAATTA
This sequence comes from Medauroidea extradentata, assembly GCA_003012365.1. Classification (NCBI taxonomy): domain Eukaryota; kingdom Metazoa; phylum Arthropoda; class Insecta; order Phasmatodea; family Phasmatidae; genus Medauroidea; species Medauroidea extradentata. Next base: position 41,967 of record PNEQ01002897.1, on the reverse strand, counting down.
TGCGGAGCCTTATAACAAATCGTATAAAATATTACATACGTATTAATTTGAGCAAAATAACGGCAATGTGAAGCTAATGGAGTTGTGTGCACTAAATATCATGCTAGTCACCTATCCCTGAAAAGGGAAGGAGTGTTAATTACACCGGCTGACTTCTAAGATTACACAGATCTTCATGAAAACTGGTGGTGTCAGTTGTGAAACACTTGCAAGTGATTCCTCTGCTGACAGATCCATCAGCGTCAAAGGCACAGCCAGACTTCACAACTTCCCACTATCCTCCTTTCCACCCCTAAGGACGACGTCTACCCGCGCGTGAGAGGCTCAAGAGCGACGGAGCAGTAAGGTCGACCTTGAAGCGCGCATCAAATGCCGCGTCGCCTCAACGAGTCAAGCGCTGAACTAGCGTGCAAGGTTCCCGCTGAACCGTTTTTACTATGGGACTTTCAGCGACAACACTATCATTTTATCTTACGCGACGAAAGAGAAAGAGTCGCTCTACAGGTCTATAATATTCAGAATATCGTGAACATGATTACTCTTACATAAAAATCAGCGTCAAAAGTCCCGATTCGGTCACTTTAACACAAAAAAAAAATTGTTAGGAACGATAACAGTTAATGGCAAAATTATAGACCTGTACTAACATCCTTAAATGCTTTTCGTAGCCTAACCGCGTGACATGTTGAATGGTTTTCGAATGAAATCAGGATTGTTAAAGGTCTGCGCGCCTCTTCACGATTCTAGTAGATGGCGCCCTTAACCCTACTCTCCACCGATTCCTCATAAACCCATTCAACAACCCAGAAAGCATCTCAACCCACACCTCCCCCCCCCCACTTCCTACTCCGCAATCCTGCGTACAAAAGAAAACCACCCTCGCCCCACCAAACCCAACCACCTGCAAAGTCCCGACATAGCCATCCTCATCACAACCCTACACCAAGCACTGCTCACACTAAATGAACTACTTGCCCAACTATCACCACTTCTCCACCTCTCCCCATATCACCCCCAAAACTCCTCTACTCCCCAGCAAAGAGCTGCCCCCTCTTACAAATATGTAAATTGAAAATTGTAAATAAATAAATCATCCTACCTAAACACGTAAAGTCAGCATCGGTATGACCCAAACTTATAACTACCTGTGATCTAAGTTTGGGCCAAACAAAACAGAATACCAATTGCCAGTAAGGCCCTAAAGGTCAGGTATGGCAAAAAAAAAAAAACTCCTGGAGACAGGCGACTTTGACCCCAAGTAGATTGGGTAACGACTTAACATCTAAGAGAGATCAGAATATTGAATGAAGTTCATGTTTTCAAACGAATACATTATTACATGCGTCAGACTTTTAGTCCTAGTCGAAAATTACGTGACGAACATTCAATGCCGTACGTGCACACATGCAGTTCTGCTTCACGGTCAGTGATTGGCTGTTTATAACTCTCAACGTCTCGGGGATCTACCCGCAAATCACAGACGTGTGATGTCGCAGTAACCTTTATTCCAGAGGTCCCCCCCCCCCCAAGACCCAAACGCAA
>PNEQ01002897.1:18012-39425 GCA_003012365.1 Medauroidea extradentata | reverse complement strand
CCAAAATTGTGAATGTGCAACTTGCGCAATGATCCCCCCTTGTGGGCACCCCTGCTTAATTCTGATTGGTGCAGAATACAAGAGACGACTCACTACACACACAGACGTGAAGCAAAACTACAGATGTGCACGGAAATGCAGGATCCATATTGATTCCATGAAGGATATTTGCCACGGTATTTTTTTTTTTACGAATAGCAAGTATTTAGTAATCATTGAGGTAGGATTATGCAGGAGATGGCATGGTGGGACTTCCTTGAAGTCGACGATTTATGCCAGTTTTCTACGAACAATACACGTGGTCACTGTAGCCCATAAGTATTGTTTGCGCCAAAAGAGCCAATGTATTTTAGACGAATTTTGAAGAGCAACAAGGGCACAAATGCACTGTCTTCAAGTGTTTACCTGGTAGTATACGGAATGACCACAGCTCGTTAATAATGGTGTGGTGTACCAGATTTCTCTTTGACCCAGAAAAATGGAAACATTATAAAAAACTTGTAAGACGTGCACTGCACATATTACATTAAATTCCTGTAAATAATCCGCGATAAACCATCGCTCTAACTTGTTAACAGCATTGATTATCTGTTTTATTTTGTTCTTGTGCTTCAATTAATATTTACATACTTTGCTTATGTAAGTTGTTGTTTCCAGAGGCAATGCGCAAGTACCCAACTGTACCAGTACTGGAACGGAAGTGTCTGTCAGACTACAAAGTCCCAGGGGTTGGCTTCACTGTTGAGAAGGGAAGAAGTGTTATGATACCTGTACTGGGCATCCATTACGACCCTGATATCTACCCAGACCCACATAAGTTTGATCCTGAAAGGTTCAGTCCTGAGAACAAGAGGGAACGACATCACTTCGCACATCTGCCTTTCGGCGAAGGACCAAGAAACTGCATTGGTATGTTATAGCCTAAGAAAGAGGATTGTATACCCGTCGTTTGAACAGTGTTTTAGCATATGATATTTTTTTAATTGGATATTTCTGCGAGCACACCAATACGTTCATATACACTAAATAACTAAATCTAAACAAAAATTCAATGTATAAAAAAATACCGCTCTCTTTGGGAAATGTTGTTTTAGGGTCTCTTTAAAAAATAAGTATAAAATATACTTTATCTGACTGCTGCTACGCCAAAAAAAAATACCACCAATATTTGTGAGACACTTAAATTGAAGCCTGCGTTGGCTTCACTGCAGACTACCCACAAATAAAATTATAAAGTAATTTACTTCTTATAGTCCCATAAAAAGCTACGATAACACTGCATGCCAGTTTATCACGCCTCGTGTACAGACGATACGGTTCTCATGGAGCAGGATTCCCTATTACCACGTAGCATACACGAGTACGTACGCATGGAAGTAGAAACACCGAGTGTGCATGCTAGCATTCACGTCCTCGCGTAGCGTGAGTACGTACGTAAATAGAGATGATCAACTTTATACTTCATTTGTACGTTTGTGTTTGTGAATGCAGCATGTGCAAACGTAAGAATCAATTAAATATTAACTTTATGTTAAGAGATAATGTATCTTGTGATCGTAACTATTTAATTCGCTTCAAAAAAATAATACGTTAGTCTATTACTTAAATTTTGTGGTGACATAAACAATTTCCTTACATGTCTTGATAAATATTGGTGGGAATCTATTATACTTAAAGTACGTGCAAGTGTTCATTCATACGTTAAGTGTGGTTGTGAATCCGCCTTTACGGACTTAAGACTTAAATACATTATGTTAAAATGCACAGCTTGTACATGAGTAAACGTAAACTTTTTGTAACCCAATGAATTTTATAGTTCTCGTTTTCGTTCTGACAATACTATCAAATTGGACATTCCGTGAGAAGCAATACAGCCAATCAGAGCAATCTATTTCGCTTCTGGTGGGTACATATGCAGAGCTGGTTAGCCTTAGAAAACTAGTCATTGCTGATCTCAGGATTCGAGCTGCAGCCGCCGCTTCCAAACACCTTTCTGCTTGTGCAGACCACTCCTCCCCCTATTCCTGTCTCCTGTGATAACTAACCTAACCTGGACTTAAGGAACTGAGGCAAATTACCCAGTTGTCCTATAATTAGTTGGGGGAGTTACCAGAGTTATGATACAGTGCACTAAAACCTACCTAAATATACTATGATTATTGTGCATTGTCTCTTAACTCTGGCACAATATGCCATAATTACGGTGCAATAGGTTTTATACATGCCAACTGTACCATACTTATGGTACATTGTAACAGAATTTTAGCATATACCAGAATTCTGGGTTGATGTACTAGGATTCCAGTTTAAAGGTCTATGCACAATTGAATACTTTAGCATTTGACTTTACGTTTTCGTTACTTTATGTATTTCGTCAATACACAATGCGAGTGTAAAGTTATAGTAACGACTTATTCTTATAACTGTTATGTCATTAATACGAAAAACTTTTTTTTTTTTTACTTTTTTTGTGTGCCTCGTGATTTATATGCAGACGAAACATTTTTATCATTCTTATAACCGTTATGTCATTTATATGTTGTTTTTTTTATGTGTATCTCATGTTTTATATGCAGACGAAACATTTTTATTATTCTCTTAACTGTTATGCCATTAATATGAAAAATGTTTTTTTTTTTTTGTGTCTGTCATAAAGGAAGTTGTGTAACCTGGGCGATCACTACTCCAGTCCTGCGCACGCCTATGAGTGCGGGTTCTGGTGTACGTCGTACGATACAGTTGTATATGTGTGTGTGTGGAGTGAGGAGGTGTGTTGGTGTGTGTGCAGGCATGAGGTTCGGCCTAGTGCAGGTGAAGACGGCCCTCGTACACATACTGACGACATACGTGGTGCGACCATGCGCCCAGACTCCTCCTGCCCCACTCCAGATGAAGGCCTTCTCTGGCGTGCTCGCTCCCAAGGACGACATCGTCCTACACTTCAGGAAGATCACGTCCTCGCTGCGCGAATAATACTTATCTTATTACAACAATATTCTCATGTATATAGACATATAGATAGATATTTTATATTTTTATGAGAACCTAATAAAATGTACTGTCCGTGATTTCATCTCGTCCATCCCTGTGATGTAATTTATAGGGGGATTTACAACGATCCATCGCGCCCGTCCGTCAACCGTCCGTCGATCACGTGACTTCCAGCCACTCAGGTGTCTGGAATATTTCGATCCGTCCGGCTGTCGAAAGCTTGCCAAGCTTTAACATTACGAACGGACGGGTAAAATTACAGCTTTCTAAAGATGGCGACGATCGTGTTTATTTTAATGAGAAGGCTGTAAATTTTTCTTATATTTTTAGATGACGCTGTAAATTAATTTTTATAATACAATAGTAATAGTTTTGGCATTCCGGAAAAATTAAAACACCAACCGAAATTATTTGTTACATAATGCATAGTCACATTACACCATAAGTAATTCAATTAGTAAATGTTAATGCTTGTAAAATTTCTTTGTGGTGAAGAACAGTGGTTGCAATTATAAGCAGCTATAAAATTATTAAAAATCTGTAAAAATAAATAATATATTTAAGGGAAGTTTTTATATCCCGCAGAAGCTTTCTGTTTGTACATTGGTAGCACTACAAAATAAAGGAATAACAACGGACGAATGACGCGTTTTTGCAAATCGCTAGCATTTGTGACGGACGGAATGGGCCAAAAAACTGGCGGAAAGACGGGTGACAGGCGGACGCGACGGGTCGTTGTAAATCCCCCTTATGGCAGAGACATTGTTGTGTTCTTCTTCCATTGGAATGGTAGATAAATACGTACAGCATTTTCTCACCGTATACTTGCGAAACTATTAATTTTACAGATATAATTTAAAATTGAAAATAATTTCTATTATGGTTAGAAGTAGTCGTATGTAAAGAAAATCGTGATTTACTTACTTTGTAGTTTTACGTTTTCGTTAAGTTAGGTTATGTGATTTTTTTTTTTTTTTTTTTTTTTTTTTTTTTTTTTTTTTTTTTTTTTTTTTTTTTTTTTTTTTTTTTTTTTTTTTTTTTTTTTTTTTTTTTTTTTTTTGTTGGTTAGGTTCTTTGTCCATGTACCAAACATTTCGATTAAGTACGTATCTTACCAAGAGATATTTTGGACACTAATGACCCCACACATTAAGTCATGCACCGAGAAATATATTTTCACCTTCCGACAATAGATAGATGGTTTTGCATAATATTTTAGGCTAAGGTTTTTGATTTTAGCGTAGGTTGTGGGTAAGTTATTTGGACTTATTTAAAGATTTTTGTTGGACACGAGACTCGTGGTTGACTCGGGATCTTGCCCTGTAGCCGAGTGACGATCACTTCACACAAAGACCGAAATGAATGGTTGAATGAGTGAACGAGAGATTTTTGTCAGCGCTTAAGGCACCCGCCTGCCTGCCTTGTAACCAGCGTTGCAGCGTGCTAGCAGACATCGTTTTTCTAATAAACTACTAAACGTGTTTCTAATGTGTGGATTTACGAAACGAACACACACTTCAAATGACGTTGGAATAGTAGTTTCAAAACATCACGTAAATTAGAAAGATCATTTCAGAGCATCTAAAAATGGTTAAAATCGGCTTTTTCAGTATGTTATATCTAAACAACTACTGAAGGGGTTCGTGTGGATTTACAATTGAGAGATGTATTGGAATTTTCTTCAAACTTTCCACCGATAAAAATATGTGGTCGCTACTGAAAGTGTCAGTCAGGCGAGTGATCTACGATACCACTGCACGCCGTGTCAATGTCTTGCGGTAGAGACGATACCGCACCAGTTGAGCCTGTCAACATATAATATATAATTACTTTTTTTTTTTTTTTTTTTCGAAATTTGACACCTAAAGACATAACATTTGTTCTCTATCAGCCGACGATACTTAACAATGCTGTACTTATCAAAACCGGTAGACATTGAGGTGTTGTTCGCGTCAGAATGTTGCTTTCTTAAGTACCTAAAGAAAGGAAAGCCAATTTTTATTTTATAAGATAACATAATTATTAAGAAGAAAACTTAGTTTGTAAGCTTTTTAAGTCAGACGACCCATGAAGCAAGTACGACCAGCAAGAAATAAATTAAACAGAAGTTTCATTCAACGGTTCTACCGAGACGTGTTGTTATGCAACCTCTACAAGACCAGGAAGTTGACGTTTTATTTTTTAAATTAGTTTTCATGAATAATTTCGACATTATGTGGCGCAGTTGTTTGTAGCTCAGATCCATTGTTCGGGAGGTTCTGCGCTCAAATTCCTTTAAAAAGACTGTGCAAATGTGAAAGTCTGACACACAAACACTACAAGGAAGATGAAATTAGTGCAATTTGGATGAAGTTCAAAAATGGTGAACATGTATTATGCAGTACTGACTGTACAATTTTATTTAATTAGCGGCAGAACAAAGCGACGCAACCGAGTCGATTATCGTTGGCACATGCCGCTAACTCTTCGCGCCACCGAGGTAGTTTAAAATTTCACCGACAGATGGCACCAGAGTTAGGTTTTCGCCGCTTGGAAGCGAATCGCGTCATTCAGTTTGTTTGTTCGTTATATAATGAATATCGGTTTCTAATAAACACATATGAAAGTATTAGAAGTGACTGTTTATGAATATTATTGCTAAATTATGTGAAGTCATTAGTAATGTTTTATGATTGCCAGCCTGAGTATATGGAAATTGAAACAGCATTTTCCCCCCTGTTTCACACATTAAGACAATACGTTATTTATTGTTTCTCTTTACGTGTGTCGTCGTCGTTCATTGCAGTATGCTGAACGGAACTTGAATTCTTGAGTTGCGTGTGTCGACTCGTGTGTGTTTTTAGTGGCGAGTTTAATTTAAAAGTTCGAATATACTGTGCATGCATTTACGAGATTCGTAACGGTAATAGCGCCGTTAGAGTAGACGCAGAGAAACCAGTGTTATAAGACGTTTACTCGCAGGTATTTATGACTAAGATTACTACTGAATATAGCATATATTCAACATCCGTGCATTTATTATATATTGCATATATCATGTATTGTAATGTATAATATATGTAAATGTAACATGAACCTTTCTCCCTATGAAGTATTCGTGTAACCACCATTGTAATGTATTGTGTTTATATTGTATAGTAGATGTGCTGTATCACTTTCAAACCATTCAAAAATTGTTTTTGTCTCCAAACGGTATGCATTTAATCACCCATGTAATATATTGTGTTTGTATTGTAAAGCGGATGTGCTGTACCGTTTTCAAACCATTCAAGTTTTTTTTTCTTTTTTATTTTTCTTTAGTTATACTATAATTTTCTTGTACTTAAACTGTTGAAGTTATGTATAGTACTTTGTATAATATGTTAATGTAAAAATTGACGAGTTCTATACCCCCACGACTTAGTCGTATATGGGGTCAAACAGAACGAAAATAAATAAATAAATAAATAAATAAATAAATAATGAGTACATATTGTAGATAAAATTTATCGGAGCACTGTAACGTAAATGTAAACATTGTACAAGCCTATGTAAATAAAAGCACGTGGCAATGTTGATGTTTAATTACAGCGGAAAGATATAAACTGGTAGAAAATAGAAATTAATCAGGGTTTTTTTTGAGTGCTCACTTTATTCCGAATCACTTATACCAACATTGGGTTGGCTGTTGCATTGGAAATGTCTGCTGACTGCATAAGACAAGTCCATCCTCGTGGAGTTTGCTAAACAAATTAAGCCCCAGTTGCTCGTCGATGTATTTTCTCAGCGAAATTTATTGCATTCAAGTCTTCTTCTTCTATTGATGTACTCTACAGTGGTGATGCTAGACCTGCTGCATTTTCCGTCCTGAATATTCGCAGCAATTCATTAACATAAATTTGTTTGTATATTCCAAGTGTTGAGTCATTTGGCGTGCAGAATCCCATCTATAATAGATATGATGCTTGACCAAGCGTCCTCATTTCCATTACAGATTTTAGATAGTTTCAGCTGGTCTGTTATACAATTTTCTCCACAAGCTGTGGCAGGTCGTCCACAAACACGCCAATGACAATTCATATTTTTAAGAAAAAATTAAAGTAAATGCATGGGTCATTTCCTGACTGGCTCAGTTCATGATTTTTCAAATACATTTCAAGGAACCTGTTCTAGTCTCATCATAAGCTTAATGAAGGCCGTAAATGCTCTCCTTCAGCTGCCATAGGAATTAAACTCTCGAATATTTTACGAATACTTCTGGTTGTTCCACAAATGCTTCTTGCTTTAAGGACTGTATAAGTAGCAACACCAAAAACGTCACCACTTATGTAATGTATTGTTTGCATTTTCGCACCTTTTTCCGCTTATATCGTGGCACCCGTACAAATACTGTATGAACATTGATCTTTGAAAGAACTGTGCAATGGGAGTGCATGACTGGATTCAATTTCTTGGACGTACTCCATTGCAAATTGAATGACTGTCAAAGAAAACTAAACAAATAAAAGCAAAACCATAAAATAAGCAAAGTATGCTTTAGTCAGCAAGATACATACACAACATGAAATTCCAAAATGGAATCGGGTCAAATAAAAACAAGGAACAAACAGAAAATAAATGAAAATAATGACAAATAAAATATTTTAAAAAAACAAGTAACATGTGACACACCGATGAGACGAAACAAAAAACACGGTAGATATCAGACACGAACAGAAATATAACAAACAGGCACAACAAAGAGACGAGACAAAACGCAACAGATATCAGACACATACAGAAAAGACAAACGACACAGTGAAGAGACGAAACAAAACACAGTAGTTTTCCAGACAGACAGTGTTACGTTTCGGGAACTGAATCCGTTCCCGTCGTCAGGTAGACACACAGGGTTCAGGAACACGAGTGCGACTCAAACTCTCCCCGCTCGATGTCACACTTACGCACGGGAATCTTAAGACATTCCGCACGCCCGATGCACACAATAAATCACTCTCCATGGATATTGGGTACCTGGATACCCTTACATAAGAAATATTATTAATAACTAAGGAATGTGCAGATTTAATCGGTCCCATGGCCTGACGGCCGAGAAGCGGTAAGAAAATTAATAAAACACACTTATGTTTCAATGGTTATTATCGTAGACGAAACCCGTACATCTACATGAACACAATTACATGGCAGTGTAGCTAAGCAGATCCGAACCTATGCCAGTCCGGTGAGCGATGCTGACAAAGGCCACGTGTGCGATGAGAATGAATTTAAGTATTCTAATCCCCTGGGTGTACTGAATGGCAGGGGTCGAGGTGTATCTCCGGGCACAGAAGTTAAATATATAGGTTCCTAGTTAAAATCAAGACTATTGATACACTACTGACCAGTGAAATGTGAGGATGGTGCCCAGAGTGCCACATAGCCGACCACCTCTTAATATTGCGAATCGCCAATTGACGAGCTGTTGCCTGGCTTCCTATGTTGTGCTGCGGGATCCCACCAAACACTCGTCAAAACATATCAGACACTTAAAACACAGTGGGCAAGAGCCCAAAACACTTGTGATAGTTAAACTTGAGGGTTAATGTCCCAAAGGCTGTTTGGGAATGTTTATATAAAAAAATGTAGAATTCAAGTTTTTGCACATATGCTGTAATATGTGTCACTGAATGCATCGGCGTCGTAAGCATTTGATTTTTTTTTTTTGGGGGGGGGGCCGTCACTGGTAGAGAAAGTGTACATATAACCTACGTAATAAGAGGGTGTGTAGGAGTCCTCCACTGGGAAATTTTATATTTTAAGGTGCAAAATGCTACTATTTAAAGAGATTCTGCATCAAAATATTTAATATACAACTGAAGGAAATCTTTATCTTAAAAAATATTAAAAACTACGAAATGTTTTACGTCCCCCCCCCCCTCCCCAAAATTACAACGCCCCTGACTGAATGTAACACGAGTTACATTTTGTAAAATAAACAGTTATTTATACATGTGAAAGCACTGGTGATGTTAACAATTAAGTATTTAGACAGTTATACTCAGATATCAATTAAAATAAAATGTGCGGTAAAGTTGGCTGCGCGAGGTCGAGCCTCATAGGTTAAACATGACATTTTATCACTGACTTGATTTTCGTTTAAAACAAGGTTACCCCAGGGCTTTACTTACTGTCACTACGTGACAGTGTAACCGTCGTTGATGTAACAGACATGGAAGTGTTTATGGTACATGACCGCTGCTCAGCAAAACATAAATTACTGGATTTTACTTTAATGAGATCACTTTCCTAACAATTTCCTGGTGTTCATAGGGGCTGATACATGCACTGATAACACATGGGGGCAGCGTCTGGATGCAGCTACCTCTTGTGTGCATGCTTCTGGGCACATTCCAATATATGGAGGTGGTACAGGCTGCCTCAGCCCATTCTGTATCAGGTGGCATGGTGCACATAACAGGCTTTAGCAGGGTAGGAGATGCGGAACAGTCCGCGTCACACCAGAACAGAAATGTGCCAATTTCAGTTTTTATGTAAATTAAATTTACTGTATGGGATTTGGTACGAATGGGAGGCAAGCCTTCCCATCTGCCGCCATTGTGTCGCCAGTCAGAGCTAAGCGGGCGTAGGGTGAGCATTTGTGTAACATCGTTGTGGCCTTTAACATTTGCTAATTCTCAGTTTACTGCAATTGCTTAATTTAATCTTCCGAACCTTTTTAAATTGTAACCCCCATGATCGCCACACACTCCGGCCGACTCTTAGCCCCCGGAGTTTTGTACAGTAAATTTCCACCAGTGACTTCAGTCATGTTTCGCAGCTAACATAGGCTACTAACCAGCCATAGGATTGACACGCGCGGTCATCACAGGGTTTGTCAGAGCGGTGATTCTGAGAGTTATCATGGGCGCCAGCTGGCCAATTCCGGTAATTCTCGGACCAGCACAAGACTCTTGAAACATCAGGGCTGCTCCAAGAATAACTGGAAACGGCCAGCTGGAGCCCATACTTACTCTCAGAATCACAGCTCCGACAAACCCTTTGATGACCGGCCATGTCAGGGTCAGGCTCGCTTCAGGGCACACCCCTTGTGAACCATGGTTAGATGGCCTGTTTGTTTGTTTTATTGCATCCGTATGATCTTTTTATTTCAATAAATAAAGGTACAATCGTGCAAAGGTACGGTATTGGACAAGTCGTATAAATTATATTATATGAAGATTTTAGTACCGATTTGTTGATTGTATGTGTCTCTCTTTTTCCCTAATATGTTGTATATATCCAGTACACTTTTCCATGGCCTGTTTATTGTAAATGTGTTGGATGTTATTGTTGTTCTTGTGTTGTATATTGTGTGTATAATGTTAAGTATGTTGGATATGACAACCAAATAATTATGATAGGCTAAATTTTTGAAGTGAATAGTAGCCTACTAATATATCTTTGCTAAAAGGTGATTCGGAATAAAGTGAACACTCAAAAAAGCCCTGATTAATTTCTATTTCCTGCCAGTTTATATCTTTCCGCCGATGTTAACACAAATAATGCCACGTGCTTTTATTTATATAGGGTCGTGAAATGTTTACAACTACATTAAACTGCTCCGATAAATTTTAGCTGCAATATCTACTTATTAAATGCATGGGGGCTGAATGTAAGATATATAAAAAAGTAATCTTAGTTATGTATACCTGCAAGTTAATGTCTGGTTTCTGTCCATCGACTAATCTAAACAACACGCATTATTGCCTTTACGAATCTCGTACATGAGGGCATATTTTATTTCAATTTGTAACGCAAAACCGCCACTACAACAGACATGACACACGCTATTCAATAAATCAAGTTTCGTTCAGTTCTACTGCCACGAACAACGACGACGCACTTCAGAAACAATAAATAACGTATTTTCTTAAGAGGAGTCCTCGACTGGCGCATGGACGGCGTTGCAGCGAGTCACGCGCATACATTTTTACGTGAAACCGCTTAAGTTATTCATATTATGTTTACCTACGAAAAGAACACACGCTTGAAACCATGCTTCTATTTTTTTAAAAATGCAGCACGCTTGTTAGAAACATGATATTCGGGCCTCTCAAAATGGCTAAAAACAGGTTTTTTAGACTGCTGTAACTCCGAAAATATTACCTGAATTCGTAAAGTGCAAAACGAGAAGCATGCGTTGGTCTTTACTTCAAAATATTCAAAAATAAAATATTGGGACCATTGTTAAAGTCCCACAGTAAAAAGATTACAACGGAAACCTTGCACGCCAGTTTGGCGCGCTGCGAATATAGGCGATACGCTTTTCGTCAAGCGTGGGACACTGGCTCTTATCGCTACGCTGTTCCCACGCGTCAAAGGTGGAAATTGGACACCGCGAAGGACTCCTCTTAACATGTGAAATAAAAAGTATGTTGTTTTTAGGCTGGCAAACGTAAAACATAATACACAGATTACCGATGGTTTCACATCATTTCAGCAATGATATTCAAAGTAATTTCCAATAATTTTGAATGTGTATATACGCAAAACGAGCAAACGCACGCAAATGATGCAACCAAATATGCAACTTGGCGGCGAGAACCTAACTCTGATGCCACCTGTTGGTGGAGTTTTGAACTGTCTGAAGCACGGAGCAAGCGATAACGGCCACGGCGACTCGAGGTCGACGATAGCGTCATATAATTCTCGCGCCAATCGAGTCTAATTATAATATATGAATGAATGTCAATAAGATCATAAGTAAATATTTTGACGTGTATTAAATACAGACAGATCGTTATGACTTATGGAATACAATTCTGGGGAAATACTGCCAATAGTAGTAGAATTTTTAAAGTTCAGAAGAAGGCACTACATATTATTAAAGTAATGTGACAACAAGAACCTCATGATCACTCTTCAGAACCCATAGAATAAAACCTCTTTATACAGAATATGCTATTCATATTCTCAAGTTTGTTCAACGTAATATAGATACATATATAGCAAATAATGATGTACACAAACACACAACAAGGAATGCATACAAACTAAGAGTAATCCAGCATAAAAGGGCCTTATTTGGAAAGAGCCTGTTCCACGTGGGAATGAATATATACAATAAACTGCCCAAAAAGTGGCTTCTGAAAAAAATTATAAAAGCTTCGTAAAAACTGTACATAACATGCTGGATGAACAGGTATTTTATAACATAGAGGAAATATATGAATTTCTTACCCTTGTGAAGTAACAATTGTAAATTGCTGTATTGTCTTAAAAGGTGCTACTTGGTAAATAGGTCACGTGGAATTTCATTGTATATATTAATTTGGTAGTAGGTACTTGCTTAAGTGGACTTTTGTTTAGTGTAACTAACATATTTCTCAGATGATTTTTCCTTCCTTCCTTAATCTTCATTCATCGGCTTGTCAGAATTAATTGTCAACTTGTTGTCTTGCAAACCAATCAGAAAGTGTATAAATTTTATTGCATTGTGTTTTAATGGTTTTCATTATTAGTGACATAAAATATATTAGTGCCATATAGTGTTATATTGTTGAGGATAATGTTTGACCTGTCTGCAATACAGAAATATTAGAATTATCTTGCAGATATTTGTATATTTGTAATTACTGTTTATAACTTTAAACCTGTCTAATCTAAACTTTCTTATATAATAATATGTATGTACTTGCAGTATCTGTTCATTGTACTTGTGATTTCTTGACGTGTTCCATAGCCCTGTGGCCTGAGCCACGCAAGGGGGCTCTACGGAACAAGAACTGAAAAAAAAAAAAAAAAAAAACCACATGTTCTTTCACTAATGTTGTATTCAATTAGGAAAATACACGGAACTACGTACAATAAATCGCTACCAACCATACAAGCAGTAAAGTAACTCTTGTTAGTGGTGATGTATATGCAGTAACGGCTAGTGATTTTTTTTCAAATGTTAAATCTTTAGTGCTCACTTTATTCTGAATGGCCTTATACCATGAATTTTTTTTTAACTTTTTTTTTTCAATTAATTATTTTTTTTATTGCTGTTGTGCATGTGTTGTATGTTGTATATTGTAAGTATGTTGTATGCCTACCAAAGTACAATTAGGGTAAATTTCTAAATTGAAGACTCCTAATGTTTTTGTTACTTAATTCAACATGTGTTCTATACTGTTTTCATTGTTCTTGTGTATGTTAGTCTTGTTGTGTTTTCTATTTGCTCAAAAGGTGGTGTAACAAATAGCTGTTTTCAAAATATGTGTTGAATGTTATTGTTGTACTTGTGTTGTACATTCTAAATGCTATGTATGTTGTGTTATGGTCAAAGTAATTTTTTTTGTAATTTACTCATGTGTACTGTATGACAACTCCTTAGCAGTTTGCACTGGGCTGTATTGGAGGCTAATAAACTAAACTAAAAAAAAAAAATGTATTGTGATTTATTAATGTGATTATGTATAATGTTACATTTAATTTTTTTTTTAAGTCAAGCAACATACTGTTCAGTGTGTACTGACAATCTAGGATGCAATAAAATGAAATTACTTGATATAAAGAAATCATGGCGGTCCTCCATGAAAGAAATGTATTTTTAAGTAGACAAATTCTATACCCCAAAGTCTACTGGCTCTTGTTAGGGGTCATCAGAAGAATAATAAAATATAAATAAATAGTTGTTTGTAGTAAACCTTACATTACTGCAAAAAGCAGCGGTTATATGTGAGTGAAATATTTTGTCGCTGTGTAAATTTTTGGGGTTTACTCTTGCAGTTTTGTTAGTATTCGTAATGCTATATACGTGTATTGTATCAGTACAAAAGGCTTTTCTGCATTATTCTATTAACACACGTCTGCCACTCATATCGGTGACTGATATTACAGCTTTTGCAGATTTTGCCACATTTTAAAAAGGCCACCACGATACTACTCTCGTTAAACGTACCAATAACTGAGTAAATTTAAGCACGTGTCCATTACTACCGAGTAGAATTATACCTAGTATGTTTTCGTTAACATCTCTAGTGTACACCAGGGTCGTGGTGTACACTGCACAACACTTTTACCAAAGATAGATCACTCGTTTGTGTTTGTTTTTACCGAAACAAATGAGTAGCGAAATTGTCGTTTGGTGTCCCGTCCCGTGTCGGTCGCTCGTACATCAAAATTTAAAATATCGGCGTGAAAAGAATATTCGTTCTGTAAAATTAAGTTGTGTTCTTGCTGTAGGAAAATTGGTGGCAGCTGTGCTGTTTCGGTACTATTTAAATGGTTTGACGTAGTTTTGTCTAAAAATAACAGTTTGGCTGGCTGTCAATTTTTAAAATATGCCGAAATTATTAGTCATCAACGGACAACCTGTTGAGACCTGCTGGTGAGCCCAGGGCCAAGTGAGAGTTAACGGACTTCACAATCATCCATCGAAACTTTCGCTGGTATGTTAGGTGGTGATATATTACGACGCTGGTGTAGTGCGGATGAAATGTTGCGGCAGTGTCATTTAAAAATGCCCCAACGTATTGTATTTTGATAGTTATTTTAGGTACGTCGTTGTTAACATGTCAATTCAATTCATGTTTATTATGATGCCGTATTTGGGCTTATAATAACTTATTAAATTTGTGAAGATGACTTTACGTTTTGAGAGACAGCTTTTAGTAGTTACGTTCCTTATGGGGTTTGCCGGTCGTGGAAATTGCTCTCTCCTCGACTGGATTTGGACGACCGCTCAAGAGGAGAAGGGGAGCGAGTCTGACAACTTTAATACTGAACAAGAATCTCTTGTGCCGCCACTGGTGCAGTTTGAAGGAAAAGCAGAAGACAAGAAATTTGTAGAAGATGTAAAGAAATACACACTAACTCCACAGTCTGAATTTGATACCTGCCACCGCGAGGTAATTATGTCAGGGTAATATCTTATATTTTATGTTTCCACAAAATGTTTTTGATAACGCCTACCATATTGTAACACTTAATAACTAATGTGCCTTACCTAGTTTGGTGTGACTATTCGCCTTCCATCAAAGAGATCCTGGTTCGATTCCTGGTGTGGTCGATCCCCTGATTTTCGCACGTGGGTACCGTGCCGTACAATGCCGCTGGTCGGTGGGTTTTCTCTGTAGTCTAACGTTTCCGCTGCTACGTATGTCTTGTCACCCCTCACCAGCGCTAAAGACCTTGTACTGACAGTAATCGCTCACACATCACTCACACCTATTTTTAAGTAACGTAGGAACTAGTGACATGAACTAGAGAAATTATGAACATGTAAGAAAACTATTGTTTCCTTTAGTAAATTTTCGATACCAACTGTATAGGCTATTTAAGGACGGAGATAATTTTTCATTGTGCTTATTGCACATACTTCATGTTGGACGTGGTTGCAGCTTTGTTAAAGAAATTGGAAATTAAGGACAATATATTTGTCTTGTCACTCATGACAGTTGCTTTGAACTGGGCACAACTATGAGTTAATCAGTCCTTAGAATTTAGAATTTTCAACACATTCGCTCATGAATTGCATTTCCTTTTGTATAGATAGGCCTACAAGAAAATGGATTTTTGGGGAAGTGGGCCTAAGTTGAAAGTGGAATTACGTTGCCTTGCCAGTTCGAAAACACATTCCGTACACTGATGGGAATTTCAGAGCAGCCAATCTGTAACAAGGCCACTCTGACCAAATCACAGTCTCTGAACTTTTATAAAATAAGTTATATTTCTACTTTTCTTGTAAGTGCTGTTAAACAGAAAAAGTACCATTCACATTATGAAATGAAGTAATTGCAGCCTTGACACCAGTAAATTCATACCACTTATATCATATTTGTACGTAAATGTGCTTTATGTTATGTAATTGATATGACTTGTCTAATATCGTTGTATTATATGTACAGAAAAAAGTCCACACAGATGCAATTAAGTACATACTGAGGTTGTTTGAAGAAGTGGTAGTGTTATAAAAAGTAAGGGTGGCGAGGGTTTAAAAAAATTGTTAATAAAGTGCAGAATTGTTCTGAGTGTGATTGTTCATGTTCAATTAAAAACCTGAGCAAATATTGTAGACAAATAATACACACCTTTGATTAGGCCTACTCGACTAAACTATTTTCACAATAAACTTAATGTAGTCCATGTTTTTTAATCAACTGTCTGGGTATTGTTAACATTTAATTTGATTTAGGCCTAGGTGGATGTGTCTTGCAGAATTATGTAAGCCTGTCTATGTACTGTCCAGTGCTAAGAATAATTATGTGAAGAAAATGTATTCATTCAATATTGTAGAATGTAGATAGCTCATATCATTTTGCCTGTTTGCTCACTTGGGTTGTATTTGCTAATATGCCAGCCACAATCATGCAACTTCCGTTAGATATTTGGAAAATTTTTGACTCCAAAATAACATCGTTTCTGTTTCTTGCTTATAATGTAACTAGTGTAAACTTATTGCTGTGACAGTTTAAGCTAAAAGGATTTAACCATTATGTTTGGGCTATGAAAATAAGTTAAATAAAAAAAAAGTTGTGTATTTCAACAGGTGATTGTGAAGATAAAGTCAACATGTTTAAAGGCCACTGAAGAAGACCTGTCAAAACTGAGCGTTAATCTGTTGAACTGTCACTCTGAACAAGGTGGCAAGACCCTTTTCCCCTGCACTGAGGAAATGGTAAGTTTTTGTGAATCATATCTACTGTATATAGGTAACATTCATTTTTGTTTCAATTTTCGATCAATAAGACCATGTGGTTTTATGTAGCTACAGTACAAAAATTCTAGTGTATGGGCATGACGTTCCGTAAAGGACATCTCAAAATTTCTTCAAACAGTGTTCAGATCCAGTGACTTCTGAATAGTCCTGTAGATAATTTGTGTATTATTCCCGTCTGAATTTTGAAAATTAAACATGAGATTGAATGGTACATGTACAATAACGCGTATGGAAATAATTGAATGATACAAGGGTAAGCCTATATGCAGTCGAAACAGTTTGAAAAGTGTCGTGTAAGGGGATATTTACCTCATTTCTTCATTTGTGGCAGTAAGGATTTCTTGCGTAAAGTATGCAATAGTCTCTGAAAATAATTTTAAAAATTCTATAATGATGTGGGTTGGACAAGGTCAGTATTGTCTATTATGCAACCCATCTTTTATCCAAGTTTGTGTCTTTGCCAAACAGTTTAGTCATCATCTTGAAATTTTCAAGCAATGAATGTGTTTCGTATGAAATTTTGGACTGTCTCCTTTGCTGAGTTAAATTTAAGTGACTTCTGTGTGTGGGTAGGTATCTAATATTACTTCAAATTACAATAAATGTGTAAATAGTTTGTGTCAGTTTTGTCATTAGCAGAGATTATTATTAGCATAGGCAATTCAAATGGACGTATGCTTACCAGTGTGCAAATACAATTTTTAAAATAGATAATTCAACTCTTCTGGTCATATAAGAGGTTCCAGTTCATATCAGTACGTAACATATTTAATATTGATACTGATTTGCCTGGTTGTGCAATGGTTTTTATTAGAATTAAAATATGAATCCACTAGTATGTATAGTCTATCTCATGAAAGAATTCCACATTTTGACAGTTCACTTCTGAGAAGTGTGTCTGTAAACAGGATTGTGGAGACCGTGCTTTTCCAGGAAGCCAGGTAGGTTTAAAGCTCCAAACAATGGAACAGCCAGGTACATTTCTCAGAAGAGAAATGTCAAAATAGGGAATTCTTTCATGAGACAGACTGTACAGAATTATCCTTGTTTATAAGTAGGGCTAAACATAAAAACACAAATGGGCAATATATATTTTCATGTAGTTGTCCTATCACAGCGTTTTGCCGGCATGGCCAATTCTCTCAAAGTGCGACAATTTTTTTTACAACTTTTTAGTGTGTGAAAATTGCTCCAATTTTGAAAACAATAAAAATATTTGTACATGTTTTCATGTACTGTGGATGAGCAGTGCTGCTTATGTAGGTAAATACAGGCTTACGTGTTGTCCATGCGCAGACGCTGAAGGAGTGCACTCAGCACATGGATGCAGAGATGTGGACTGCATATCACGTGATGAACATGAAGACACGCTCCATGTGCTACGCGACCAGGCAGCTCGGCCTGCACGACCAGAACAGGGAGAAGGTGAACCAGTTGGCGGAGGCAGTGCAGCACCAGTTCCTAACAGTGTTGTCTGTCAAGGTGAGGCATGGTTGTCGCTACCTCCTCGTCACGGAACTTTATGTTACGTAGTGTACTTTCGTGTTTGTCATATAAGAAATCTAACATTCATCAATCATGTCCCAGGGACTGCAAGTATGGAAGCGTGTGAATTAAGTAGTTTGTGATTACAAGATAATTGATTTCTCAATATATATCAATATTCAATTGAGTCTCATGTTTGCACATGCTGCATTCACAATCACCACTTAGCGTACATATGAAGTAGAAAGTTGATCAACTCTGTTATGTATGTACGCACATTATGTGAGGGTGTGAATTCAGCTTAATGGCTGCGGTGGACGCGTGGTTGATTGCCCTAACGGCTTGGGAGCAAACTGTGATGTGGCAGGCAAATTCAAATTGAAGAGAATTCTGGTTCTATGATTATGATTAATGTTGAGACCTGGGGGTTGTGGAGATTCGAGTCATTTATCAATCTACTTCTATCGCCAGCAGACTTGCCAATCACACACATTCTATACTGGGCTACTACAAACTGAGAAACAGAATACCTCATATAGAAGCTACAGTGCAAACATTGCAACACAGAATACATAGGCTTCACCACCAACACACTCTGACAAAGAATGAATGGTCGTACAGCAGACACAAAACCTACCAGCAATAACCGGTAAAGTGGACTTCCTGACAAACCAGTAGCAGCACATGCTGCATCACACAAACATAACTTTGATTACTGCTACAACACGAAAGTACGGCAGTAAGAGCCCTATCACCATCAGACACTAGCTCAGAATTTAGGCTCATCAGTACGTAGCCAATTCCCGACAACCCCAAGGTCTCAACATGAGTTAATCACAATCATAGCACCAGAATATTCTTCAATTTGAATATTCCTGCCACACCGCAACCATTAACCTGGAATCACAACCATCGCGTAGCGTACGTACGAGTAAAAGTAGAAACCTTGTGAGTGCATGCTGGCATTCACATCCTTGCGTAGTGTGCGCATGTATGAAATAGAGTTGATCAACTGTCTGCGTCGTACGTATGCTAAGTGGTGATTGTGAATGAAGCATGTGCAAACCTGAGATTTGATTCAATATTAACATATATTGAGAAATCAATTATCTTGTGGTCACAAACTATTTAATTCACTTTGAAAAATAAAAATTAAATACGATCATCTATGACTGACATTTTGTTATGACATAGAAAATGTCTGTGCTAGCCTAGATTAAATATTGTTGTGAATCTGATCTCTGATACTTAATGTATGGCATGTGTACGTGCGTGAAGTGTGGTTGTGAATACACCTTTACTAAGTGTGCCTGAATTAGCTGCCTGATGAAGCTGGCCTAGCCAGCGAAACATGCAATTGTGCAACAATGTGTTAATCCTGTTATATACAATGTGCATCTAGCAAGAAGTACCAGCCTGTGTCAGTTTAATTGGTTATACTCTAAACAAACATATTTTGAATATTATTTAAATATTTTTATCTTTGTGTAGTGCGCCGTGTGCGTATGGTAGGTTAATGAATTATTTTAAATAGCCATTAATCGTAAAACCAAAACAACAGTCCCTGGCAAATAAACACAAAAAATTCCCACCAATAAAAACATAGAAGAAAACAGAAGGTGGCACATTAACAAACACACAAAAACCAGAGGAAGCTGTTGTAAACAAACAATATCAAAGTGGAAGCAATGCACAATTAAATAAATGCTGGGTTACCATACGCAACGGGCAAAGAAAAATAATTATTTAAATAATTAAATAGGCTCACTCGCCATAGTAAACAATACACACCAGAGGAAAATATGAAAATATATTAAATGAGAACTCTGAAATTTGTGGTTGCTCAAAATGATTATTTAATTTTTACTGCAATATTAAATATTTTGTTTTCATTTCATTTCTTTTTGTTAAATAAAATTTACAACATTATTGACATCGATGAATAAATAGTCCATTAGTACTGAAATTGTACTGAAATTATAAAAAGCCAAAATCTTGCAGGCACAGTTAAATGAAAATAGTGAATTGATTATACAATTATTATTTCTCTTAAATTCACAATAAAATTACCTAAACAATAAATGCCCATTCTATAGGCTAAATAAATACTGTACGTCCGAATCAATGACGTAATAAATTAATAAAAATATTACAAGTAAATTGGATGCATTCATTAGGACTTATAAAATTTTAAATTATTATCAAATTCAAATTAATTATTAAAAACGTACAAATATTACATAAAAAAATAAGTGTGACAGCTGTTAATTTATAGATTAAAATATACAAATTTAATTATGGCTTATCTGTTTAAAGTCTCGCAGTAGAAGAGTACAGCACGCTGGGGTAGCTTCATGTTTCCCAGTTACAGCGGCAAAACAAAGAAGACGAAAAGGCGAAGAAAATGCCCCAAAATAGGCCAGAAAGACTGGACGTCTGTAGTAGAGACTACAGGTCTGCTCGTCAATAGTCCAGCTTGTGAATAGGCCTAGACGCAAATCGGCAGGGACGTAAATATTCCAAGACGAGAATCATCCAGGTTGAGAATCGGCAGGGATGCAAACCCTCACTACACAGAAATTATCCAAATATTATAGAAGATGAAAAATTTAAATAGAACACAAAACCTCTCGTAGGAAAATTACTCACCAGACGAGGGCGAAGATAATCACTTAACGAAATTATAGATGAAACAACCACGACAAAATATTTAAAAATGTAGCAGTACAGTTTTCTACTACGTCAAAATATATTGATTAGCTACATTATAAAAAAATTTAAATAATGGCAACTCAAGTGCCAAGATCTGCCAAAAAGGCAGGAACACCAAACACACTCATCTTGACGATACGGTGGTTGACGGAAAAGTCTTAAGAAAATCAACGGAAAAAGCTGCAGAAACGTTGAACAAAAGAGCATCGAAAATGGTTAGCAACAGTACCAACATCGGCAAAGTGCGCATTGAAGCACAGTAGCATGCGACAATCACGTGAACAGAATCGCTAAACTGCATCGAAATCACGGTGAAACACAGAAATCACGCACTGCAACAGCAGCAGCACGTGGCATGAAGATGGAGGTACGACAGAACAACTGACAGAGGAATGTAAATCTCAGCAGCTACTGTCCTGCTAAAAAAAAAAAAAAAAAAAAAAAAAAAAAAAAAAAAAAAAAAAAAAAAAAAAAAAAAAAAAAAAAAAAAAAAAAAAAAAAAAAAAAAAAAAAAAAAAAAAAAAAAAAAAAAAAAAAAAAAAAAAAAAAAAAAAAAAAAAAA
>PNEQ01002897.1:0-12269 GCA_003012365.1 Medauroidea extradentata | reverse complement strand
ATGCTCTCGAGACAGAGAACCACTTTTATGCTCTCGAGACAGAGAACCACTTTTATGCTCCAGAGACAGTGAACCACTTTTTTGCTCCCAAGACAGAGAACTACTTTTATGCTCCCGAGACAGAGAACCACTTTTATGTTCTCGAAGTAGAGAATCACTCTATTCTCTTGAAACAGAGAACAACTTTTATCTTCCCGAGACAGAGAACCACTCTATTCTCTTGAAACAGAGAACGACTTTTATGTTCCCGAGACAGAGAACCACTCTATTCTCTTGAAACAGAGAACAACTTTTATGCTCCAGAGACAGAGAAACACTTTTATGCTCCACAAAAATATTTTTACTATGAATTCATACGTGAAAATATAGTATGTGTAAGGTACGTGAAGGCATAAGATATGGAAGTAAATACAGTATTCATTCTTTGAATATTTTAAATAGAATATTTTTGAATGAGCGTTATTGATAATAAATGTGGGTAATGCAAAATGTATTTGAACTTCACATATTTTGTCACAATGTGTGTGCTACTTTGCTAAACATGCCAGAGTTCACCAGGCATGAAAAACCTTATAACTGTGGTTCTCTTATCTACGAAGGCTTTGGTGTCCAGTACGAAATTAGTTTATTTGTGTTCTGTCTGAGAATCAAGACAGATTTTTGGCAACCAACACTGCACTGTGCATTGATTGTTACCAGTGCTATCAGACTGATTGTTGTTTCCATTATGGAAGGTTTAAATTTTTTTTTATTGTCCATTATTTTTTCTTTTTGTTGTAAAAAGCATTTGTCCTAAGTCCTTAAAAATATTTTAAAAGGTCGTTAGAAGTCCTAATTTTTTATTGTACCAAGGGAGTACGACCCATGTGAAGACGGGAGCAGATATCAGTTTCTGAAACATTGCATCAGTCTCGTTTAGGAAAACAACTGTGTCATTTTGTGTGTAGCCTTGCATTCGTCAGAGTAATCCCTGTGTTGCTTTAACTGAGGTGCCCAGTTCTTTGTTTACTTCAGATTTCATTAGTATTTGTTTTGAAACTTTGTTTTACATATATTTTTTGAGTTGGCAGAGGTAATTCATATTAGGGTTTTCACAGTTTTATTTTACTGTATTTATGTTCACTGCAACCAAAATGGGCTTGTTTCTTTTATTACTGTCCTGTCTCATTCTCAGTTTTCTGGGATGCCATAGTACTTCGGTAGCATATATACATGTCCAAAACTTTGTGTTTAATCTGTGCATATGTTTGTGCTTTCTTACAGAAGTTAAGGTGGATGTGTTACAAGAACAACTGTTTAAGTTAATGGTAGAGCGGGAGAAACTAATGGATGCTCTGTCAGATATGTCGACTGTTTTAGAACCTGTTGATTGGCTGTGGCAGTATGTCGATTATGTGACCAGAATTTATGAAAATGAAGAAGAAAGAGGTGAGAGAAAGTGTGTTTATTGCTTTGTTGATAATAGTTGTCGAACATTCTTTTCCATAAAAAATGTCCTTTGCAGTTTTGTCCTGCCCTCTGTTGTCAAACAAAATAGTTCAGCGGAACTTAACTGGTTTAACTCTTGGTCTGGCCAACCTGATTTATATCTTCTTTGGTTTTATACAATTACTCCAGGGAAATTGATAGTTCTTGATTACAAGCCCAGTTTCCTCTCTGAGCCAGTGGTCCCATCTTATATAACGTTGCTGTAGGTATGATGTTAATCTGTGCATACCTAATCTACTCTGTATTCAGGATAAAGTTGTACTATTTACATCAAATGCGACCAATGTAACTGTCCTAAATATTGAGAACGTCAAAGCCCTTACTTATAGCTACTTGTAGTATTTCAGGGTTTTACGGTTGGTAATAAGACATAAAATAGTATCAAATGTATTAATGATATAGTGTAAATATATATATTAATTTATATATTACCTATATTAATATTTTACACTTGTTTTTACAACATAGGTGCTTTAAACTGTCAATTTTATACTACTGTATTTATAAGGATTTTTTAACTTCACGTTTACTGAAGAATGGCATCATATAGCTAACATGGTTGCTACGCAACGCCTTAGGCATGTAAGAAGCAAAAATTTCATGGGGGAGTGCCAAAGTGCTGATTATCAATCCTACGAATAAAGCGATGGTTCCCTCAGGGAAAAAAAATTGGATTACTGTATAAAATGGTGGTATTTAAGCATTTTTCGTATCTCTACATTTACGTAATGTGTTGCTTGTTATTTTTACGTTACGCACATTTGCATTGTGAAATGTAACTTTAATTTGTCGAAATGTTAAGTTTTATGCCATATCAAGACTCGAACCAGCAGAATATCTCGCTCAGCAATCAGAATAAGTAATGATGAATCACCTGGTTTTGTAATGAACCAGATAGCCTACATATCATTAAGTTTGCAATGCATTACGAGAGGACATGAATTGATTTTAATCAAGTTTGAATTAGAAATACTGCACAATATGAAAATGAAGATACTTAAAAGTAATATACATAGATTTTTCTGTATATCTGTAAGGGCCATGGTGGCCGAATAGTCAGACCATTTACTTCCTCCCAAGGCGATCAGGGTTTGATTCCTGGCAGGATCTGCCCCAGGATTTTCACATGTGGGAATCGTGCCGGACCATGCCGCTGGTCGGTGGGCCTTCTCGGCAATCTTCAGTTTCCCCAGCCCCTCCAGTCTGGTGCTGCTCCACACTCGCTTCATGTGACCCCTCACCAGTGCTAAAGACCTCAATGTCAGGCACTAACCAAAATCTCTCACCTACTGTATCTGTGTTTACAGTAATTTTGTAATTGCATATACTGTACTGTAATTTAAATTCTTGAAATTTTTTGATTCATTATAAAATGTGTAATTATTTTATGTTATCTTTTAAACATTGAAACACAGAGCACATCTGTCTTGCCTCCCTATAGATAGCTCTATAAAGTTACAATAAATATAAATAAATTTACCGGTTATGTATATGTATATGGAATATGAGGATACAAAAAGTGGTGTTGGTGCTGTGTTCGAGCAGATTCCTACACATGGAAAAACTTTTTTAAAATAGAAGCTATGTGTACCTATGTATAGACTGTTGCACAACTACTGTATTTACTGAATAAAAATAGTCATTATCTTAGCAGTTTACTGTATGTAAAAATACTTCCAATTGACTAAAACTTATAGCCATTTTTGGGCCATGAGAGCTAAATGTGGGAAACACTATTCATTTGCAATCAGCAGTGCGACCATGTACCGGTAATTTCAGAATTGGTTTAAAACAATCCTGCAAAGTTTATTTATTCCAAATTATTTTTATATATTTTTTTTTGTAATGTATAATAGTTACTGAAAATTCTTAATTTTTTTTTGTCTGGAAAATCTGGAAAATTCAGGAAAACTACTGCAATAAAATCTGCTAAAACTGAACCCTCCATGTGAGGGAAATCTGAACACATGGTAAAATGTAGGGTCTTACATAAAACTGACACCTGTCTCCATAATGCGTAAATAGGCAATTTTACTGTAGTGTACATAGTTGAATATCGTTACACTTGTTTACAATCACTTGTGTACTGCCTGCACATTATTTAGTACACACATTGTCAAAGGTATACAGTGGACATTATACAAGAGTACAGTATTTTACTTCACTGCATGTTGCTTGTATGCATTCTGTCATAGTTATTATGCAGTGCATTTTACTCTTGTGTGGCAAAATGTTATATATAGTTTAAGCAGTCTATTTTTCCCTCACCATTTTCGCTTGCAGTCATCTGTGTAATTAGTTGCACTGCTTAATGCTATGCTACAATTGAAGTAACCACAACCATACATCTGTTACTACAGACATATTAACCATTACAAAAAGTCTCTGCTACAACTGACATGGTAGAATCAGATGTATTTGTTTATTAACCAATCAAATGTCATTTAGTTTGCAGTTGGCATTGATTTTAAAACATGTTTACGAAGTGTAACACATAGAGTTAACAAGGTTGTTTGGTTTTTGTGGCATTTTCAGCATTTTTTAACAGTTGCAAAAATTTCACTTCAATTCTGACTAGTTAGGTAAGTAAATAAGGCAACTGCAGCACTATGGGCACCCTGCTTGAAATATTTTCAGTGAAGTTGTACAACATCGTGTATCAAATCAAGGCAAGTTTTCAGGCTTGGAGAAAAAGTTTTGTTTAGTACGGTAATTCTTTGCAAAAAAAAAAAAAAGTACATTTATTCTTTTACAATTTGTAGTGCATATGTGTTATTAAATACAGATTTAAGTACAACATATTGCTGTCGTAAATATTACTTCATTAATGGTAAAGCAAATATGAACTGTTGTTGCTTAACTTGCAATAAATGACGCGCAATGTTTCACAGACGATATATTTAACTAAGAAGAGTGTTATTATTGCATTATTTATTAGACACATATCAGAAAAATATATGTTCACTGTATTAGGTTTTGAGAATGGAATTGTTGAAATGTACATCTGTCAAAATGGATTTACCATAAGTAGCAAATTATGTCCATTTCCAAATGCTAAGAGTATTACTGTACTGTTATTGTTGACCGTGCTTATGATGTCCATACAGCATATATGCAGTGTTACATGTTACCAACTCATAGTCATTTATTTGTACCCAGGTAAACTCTTGCAGTCGTTAAGCATGGTGCTGCACATACAAGTCTTGTTGTGCAGCGTGTTGTTCTGTTCGTTGTGTGACTCTGGATTCCTAAGCCATGCTTTCACCTTGGCCGTCTATGTAAACATACTCGTCATGTTCGTGTTCAGCAAGACTCCGACATTGGACCTTCATACTCTTATTGCTGCATTCGCCTTCCTTAGATCAGGTAATTGCAACTGTTTGCTCATGTGTGTGTGTGTTTAGGGTTGAGAAGGTTTTGGAGGGGTGTTGACATGTGTACACAATGGATACCTATATGTTTGTAATATCCATAGACGGTTTTTGCACTAAGAGAACTCTTAAAATGAAATTTTTATGACCGGTATTATTGTATTGCAATATTGATCATTATAATAGGCGTACTGGAAGTAAAATTTTACAATATACTATTATGGATACTTAACTGGAAAGCTTAGTGCAGTACGTGTATTCAAGTTGTTATATCTTAAGGGCGCCGTCTACTAGAATCGTGAAGAGGCGCGCAGACCTTTAACAATCCTGATTTCATTTGAAAACCATTCAACATGTTGTCACGCGGTTAGGCTATGAAAAGCATTTAAGGACCTTAGTACAGGTCTATAATTTTGCCATTAACTGTTAGCGTTCTAACAAGTATTTTTTTGAGTGTGAAAGTGACCGAATCGGGTCTTTTGACGCTGATTTTTATGTAAGTGTAATAATTTTCACGATATTCGGAATATTATAGACCTGTAGAGCGACTCTTTCCCTTTCATCGCGTAAGATAAAATGGTGTTGTCGCTGAAAGTCCCATAGTAAAAACGGTTCAGCGGGAAGCTTGCACGCTAGTTCAGCGCTTGGCTCGTTGAGGCAACGCGGAATTTGATGCGCGCATCAAGGTCTACGTTACTGTTCTGTCGCTTTTGAGCCTCTCACACACTGGTAGATGGCGCCCTTAACTCGCTGGCAACATGTCTGATTCACATTCAGGAAGAGCCGAATTCAATCCCAGATTCCACTAAATTGCTCCAGACGAATGCTGTCGATGAGACGTAAAGTCCACTTGCCTTATCATATTGTTCGTACTGTCCACATTTTTTATTTTTTATATTTCCATATCAAATAATAAGTAAGTGTGATAACCAAAATTGCATTATGATGTGTGTGCTGAGCAGATACCGATATCTGATACAAAATATTGGCCAATAAAATGTGCTGGAATCATCCAAACAAATGCTATACTTTTCTTCTAGCAGATTCTAGTCACCAACATTGTCAAAGTTTTTAATTTTCAGTAATTTTTGAATACGTGAAAGAATAAACACAGTGAAATCTAGTACAGTATTTAAGTTCCGTTGCACTGTATTTAGTTTGTTCTTAATAGCACAATTTCTTAAGGTTCCATTTATACTGTATACTGTTAAAAATAATAACAATATTATCTTGCAGGTTATGTTGCAGATGTTGTAGCCTTTGTACAATCCATGTAAGTTATAAGTTACTGCAAATATAAAAATTAGTACATAGTGGTGTATGCTTTCTTAGATAAATACTAATAGTAATGTGTTTGAAAAATTCGTAATAGGCTAATGAAACTGTTCAAACACTGCTGAACAACATTCACCAAAGCAAGATGATGGCAATAGCCGAAGTAAGGCGGACATTTCTGTGTACTGTATGCAGTTAAATTGGCCACCATTTAACCACAAGTGAGCTGTAAGCCAACAAACACTGTCATTATAGAAATATGTGTGTGAAGAAACTATAAAATCCAGAGGTTAAATTAAACATGTGCTCATACTGGACTGAGAAATTTGAAAAAACCATCACTAAACAAAGCATTGGTGTAGTGGTTTCAGATGTAGCAAAAAAATTTGGAATTAAAAAAGGATATGCACAGCACACAATTGTAGGAATTGTTTGGATACTGTGTATGAATCTTGGTTAGTTTCTTCCTCTTAATCCAGTCTACACACTCACACCCACTTATTGTTTTACGCTATAATGCCTCAAATTATTATGACTTAGGTTATGTATTAACCTATGTAAGTACTTCCTCTGTAGAGTGGATAATAGTTTTTTTCTAAGGTAAGTAAGGAGAGTGAGTATCTTCGTGAGAATGGAGGTGGGCAACTCTTCCGGGGAGAGTAGTATCCCTTGGTTGGTGTCCACTCACCTTATTAAAATAGCTGACAAAGTAATTGTTGCTTGCTTGTCGAGACTAGGGTAGCCCTCGTAGGCATCTGTTGGTCCTCTTGAATCAGGGCTCTGATACGTCTGTGAAGAAGTGGCTTACGCTATGGTGATTTGATTGGGCTAATTAGTGTCACATGGCTACGCTGAATCTATTTGAGTGTTTTGCTAAAGTGTACTCTCTTCCGTGGTCACACTTGGGACTCTGCAAGTTGCTGGTATTTTTCGTGGATCTTAGGCAGAGTCAGTTCTGGTCCCGGTAATTTTTTAATTTGTGGATAAGTCCCGAAGGAAAAGATTCTGGTTTCTGAATCTGTTGGCAATGCACTAAGGCGGCCTACTGCCTTAGGTCCTGTAGACTCTTTACCTCTTTGTCTGTAATGTGGATTACTAGCTCTGGGAGCTCGGATATTTGAAAAGAAAATACACTAACTAAAGTTTACTGATCTACAGTAGAACCCCGATTTTACATTCCCCTGAATTACACTTTCCCCTTAATTACACCATTTTTTCTGGTTCCCATTATTTTCCCTATGCTAACAATGTATTGTATTCCTGCCATTTACACTTCAGTTGATACTTGCTTCCCCTGGTTTACACTTATTTTTTTTATGAAGCCATCAATATTTTTCCCTCAAGTTACATATTAAATGTTGATATTGTTTAAGAAGGAGGAAATTTTAATAGAGAGAAAAATGTAGACTCTATTATGTATGTGTACAAAAAGTTTTAAAAACAGAAGGGGCAATTTAGTCACTCTTATTAGTATACTTCACACCTTTTCTTAATCAATGCTCAGAAGAATTTTGATGCTAAACAAAATTTTTTGTTAAAGGATTATCATTATGTACCTATAATGGCTTTTTGAGGTCACATATTTCATCTGTCCTGCAATTATGAATTAACTTGTAAAAATTTTAATTAATAGATGTTTTGTCACGGTTTTTGTTGTTTCCCTCCATTTACACTTTCCCTTCATTTACACCATTTTTCATTTGTCCCTTAGAAAGTGTAATATAGGGGTTCTACTGTATACTGAGAAATTATACACGTTCTGTACAGTCTGATTATTTACAATAGTTCACTCATTCTTCTTCACAAGCACTGATTATTTACAAGTCACAGTTTGTCTTGCATAACTATTGATTATCTTACACAACTACTGATTATGCAACGGTGTTACTGTTCGCGGGAGCTTCTGATACTAATTTCCATTTCCGACGGAAATTCTGGTGCACTTCGGTCAGTGTAACTTACCCCTGAGAAGGGATGCGTTTAAAAATTTATCGCTCGCGCATCTAGGGGGATTGGTTTTGCCACCTTACTACTGGTAAGGGCATAGGGTTTTGGTTGGAGGGTTTTGATGGTAGGTTACCGCCACAACCCCTAAGGAGGGAGCGAGGGTTTAGGTGGCAGGCTACCGCCACAACCCTAACTAGGTAAGGGAGGAGTGCCTAGTAAGCTTGGTGGGAGCTGAGTCCTAGACAACTGATTTTCTGGTGGGTATGAAGCGCCTTACATACCCATTCGAGAGAGTGGAAGTCCCATTAGGCGGGTGGTTCAAAATGGCAGTTCAGCTACTCTCTCAGGTTAGCCAACTGAACATAATGGAACAACTCTGTCTCATAAACAAAATACCCTTATTTGTATAAACTAATGTGTTGCCGGGAAAATTACATAAATACTAAATATAAATAATACTATTTAAATAATTTTTGATAGTACAGACATAATTTATATTGACAACATTTTTCCGTGCTTGCTTTAAATAAAGGTCATCAATATAAGTTTTCGCACAACACTATTAAAACATGAGTTATTACCATAGTATTACTACGTGAAAGTAAATAACAAAAGCGGCATCATGTGTTCCTGGGAAGCCCAACCTTCAATTTCCTACAATATCGCATGTATTTCAGAAATGGGAGGTTATCTGTAGGTCGCTGTGGCAATGTGTAAGGTCAATGCCCTCATGTTTCTTGTAAACAGTCTTGCCACTGTTCTGTCCCTCTCATGGCCAGTCAGCTAGCCAGACAGTAAAATGAAATATTTGACTAGCGATAATAAGAGTTGGTACACTGCATTGACAGCCTAACTGGAGAATGTGTTTTGTCCAGAGCAGTAATCACTGCAGCCAACCCTAAGTAGTTGTGGGTTAAAATTTATTTTCTGTAATGGATAAAAAAAAACAGTGGAGTAGAAAATGGAACAAGAGTTAGGTATTTCTTGTTATCAAGGATTTACAAGAAAAATATCATTATGCCATACCTATATGTTCAATGCGAAAAGTATAGTATTTGTAGGTCTGGATTTCTACATTAATTTACTTGCAAAATAATACTGATCTACAGGCATACTGTGTCACATTTCAGTTACAAAACTCCCCTGCAAGATTGGTTAGTTTCATCACTTATTTAGCAATACAATAGCTGGGTAATAATAAAGTAATAAATGCAGTAATTTGATTAACCTAGTTTAATACTAGTGGTTAAAAAAATCTGTTCAATTATTATTACATATGAAATTTATGCAGTTAAAAAAATCTGTTAAGATGTTATTAAAGATGATTCGAAATAAAGTGAGCACTCAAAATGCCCTTATTAATTTCTGTTTTCTGCCTGTTTATATCTTTCCGCAGAATGTAAACTTAAATATTGTCACATGCTTTTATTCACATAGGGTCGTGCAATGTTTGCTGCTCCAGTAAATTTTAGCTACAATATCTACTCATTAAATGTGGTGGGCTGAATATAAGATATAATCAAAAGTATTCTTGGTTATAAATACCTGCGAATTAACGTCTTATAATACTGCTTTCTGTCCGTCGTCTAATTGATACAACACTCACTATTGCCGTTACGAATCTCGTAAATGTGGGCATAGTTTATTTGAATTTGTAACTCAAAACCGCCATTAGTAACACACATGACAAGTGCAATTAGAGAATTCAAGTTTTGTTCAGTTCTACGTACTTAACAGAAACCATATATAATGTATTTTCTCAATGAGTGAAATAAAAAGTATGTTGTTTCTGGCCTGGCAAACGTAAAACATAATTTACAGAATACCAATGGCTTCACATCATTTGGCAAAGATATTCATAGTAATTTCCAATACTTCTGAATGTGTTTATATGCACAATGGACAAACAGGCAAATAATGCATCTTGGCAAAGCGGCGAAAACCTAACTCTGAGTCCACCTGTCGGTGGAATTTTGAACTGTCTGAAGTGCGGAGCAAGCTGTAGCGTGCAACATGATCTGAGGGTGGTGGTCGAGTCACATTGTACTGGCGCCAATTAAGTCTGATTATACTGTAAGTAGAAATGTGAATAAGATCATAAATAAATATTTTGAAGTAGTATATTAAATACAGAGAGGTCAATTTCATCTGATGTTCTTTCACTAATGTTGTATTCAAATAGGAAAATACACGGAACTACGTACAATGAATCGCTACCAACCATACAAGCAGTAAAGTAACTCTTGTTAGTGGTGATGTATATGCAGTAACGGCTAGTGATTTTTTTAAAGGTTAAATCTTTAGTGCTCACTTTATCCCGAATGACCTATACATATACGGTTCTTACCAATGTATTTCTATTGTCTGCATAGCCTCTTCAGATTGTTAGGCCAACAGTGTGTTAAAAATATAATTTATATATCTAAGAGGAAGGTAAGTAAGTAGTTTCAAGGTTTGAATTTTTAAATTGTTTGTTGCATTAGGACTACAGTACAACCTCATTTTAACATAATGTCACGTTCCTGAAAATTTTGTAGCTTAATTAAAGATCCAAGTATGTTGAATAGGGAACCCTAGCTCTCTGTTTCTAAAAATCGTGTCGCAAAATCGATATTTTGTTGAAATCAGAGTTTGTAAAGTCAGGTTTTGTTAAAAGTTTTGTAACATTACAATATTTATGTATTGAAGTGGGATAAGTACCAGTGAAACCTCCTCAATACAAACCTGGAGGGACCTAAATGTTTGCAGCTGGTAGAGGTTTGTATTAACAGGTGTTTGCAAACACTCAAAAAATTCTGTAAGTATTTTTTTAATGCTGTTTATCTCAAGTATACGAACATTCATATTACCACCATGACTTCTTTCAACCTGTAAACTGTAAACTTGAGATTATATTGTTTTACGTATGAAGGACATTTTTGAAAATCACTTGTATTGAGAACTTTGTATTGACAGGGTTTGTATTAAAGATGTTCTACTAGTATGTGCAAAATATCTGCACATTGTTTGACAACTAAGTTTTTTTTTTCCAGTGCAGTGGTTTGTCACATACCTGTACAATTTCCTGCAGCCAAGCGAAGATACAATTGGCAGTGTGTACGTTCTGGACGACGACACATTTGGGGCTATCTCAACAGGAAGAGGAGTTTGTTCATCAGCTAAAGACTGTGTTGAAGATTTGATTAGTAAGTACGGCATGACAATTTTTTTTGTGTCCTGTGGTGTCAATATGTTCGGCTGAGATGAAAGATACGATACGAGCCATGAGACCCTTGCTGTGATGTGCCTTGCTGGACAAGCTGTTGTGTTTGCAGACTTTTAGGAGCTTTCTTGCAGATTTTGTTTTTCAGGCTGGCTGGCTGCCTGGCTCTCTTCGCAGTGAGGATTGAAGCCCTATCCCTCCCACTCCACACTGTGGATTAGGTCTACTCTCTACGAAGCTGAGTTTACCTGCCATGTGATTGGCTCCACCTTCCAATCATAGTTCATTAATTGTCCTGTACATAACTAGTAGAGTACCTTTGAGCCTGGGCCCAGGTGTGCTGGATTGCAAGCAGGGAGAAATTGAGGAAACTGGCCACACACACAAACCTTGTCACTGTACATTTGGACTGCAGGCTTATGTGGCCATTGTATTCATTTCCTCGATTTTAGCACTTGCAGACTGTACCATATCCGGAAGGGGTAGCCAAAGGGGCCAGCCCTCCCGCCTCCCCCAAAATTTAAAGATCCCAATTAAAAAATATAAACCTAATGCTGCATAAAAATATTTAAGAATGTTTTCGACAATTTAATTACTAAAATGTTTACAAATACGTGATGACGTAGGGTTTGTATTTTTTAAATACTAATAATAATAATAATAATGTGTCTAGTCCTTTGGAAGCTGGAATTAGGTGTATTTTGTACTTAGCTGCAAGAATTCACATCTGTGTCAAAGTCTCTCTCTCTCTCCCATCTACTTTTTTATTTTACCCCTTGAGCCACACCCAGGGGCTGTTCACTGAATACACAATAGCTTGTCGCTTATTTGTTAAGGCCCTCTCCATGCATACCACCACGAAATAGTTAAACTTCTATAATTATTGCAACTTTTTTTAAATTTTAAAGAATGTTGAAATAATTATAGAACTTATATGCTTTTGTAGAGAATACTTACAATGTTTACAATTTAATTTTTGTGTTACA